>JANHGC010006804.1:10259-26324 GCA_027560395.1 Boaedon fuliginosus | reverse complement strand
GGTCAATTTATGTAGAGTTTCAGTTTGCTATGACATGTACAGAATTTAGAGCTATGATGGCAAGGATGGTTCAGCGGTAGGGATAGTTCTTCCTTTCACAAAATTGTACATTTCTTTCTAGAACTCAAAAAGTTTCTTAAGAGAACTCAAGTAAGGCTAATAACAGTTGCCAATGTGACGGCATTCTCAACAAAATCATGCAAAATGGTACATCCATCAGCACTTCCTAATCAGAGACTTAGATTAAGATATTTCCATAAGACTTGCACTGGTTATTTGAAGTCATGTCCAAAACGTATTATTCTCAGATGGAAGGCACAGGTTAGCTGGAGAGGGTATACGTCAAGTAAGAGAACAATTTTTGGAAGCTATAATCCAGATTTGGAGTAATTGGTAAAAAAAAAAAAGTTTAATGCAAATTTGCTCAAAGCCTGGGTCATTCAAGCTAAAAATGTTTATAAGTGAAATGGAGTGCTACAAATAAGTTTTTAATTTTAAGATTGAATAGTAGCTATTAAATTAATTACAGTTGATGAAAAAATATTTTAGTCAGCAGAAGATCTGCAATGAATCTGATTTCCTTATTGTTATCTCAGAATTATACAGGCAATAAAGTTGAATGTGCTGTAATTAAACATTGATTGCTTTGATGATAATACTCTGAAATAAATCGCCAATCACTAATGTACATTATATGCACCAAATGAACTACTTATCAATAGACACCGAGGTCTGTTTTCTTACTCCTCCTTACTGAATATTAGCTGAATGGAATTTAGAATCTAAAAAATAATACTGTCCTGAAAAAGCATTATATGAATAACAATATATCTGATGATTGTCCATGACGTCATGGAAAAATACTGTTTATATCTATACAGAAGAGTGAGTGGGTGTGTTTGTTTGTTTGTTTGCTTGTTTGTTTGTATGTATGTCCTCAATAGGCTCTCATGGCAGCACCAAATTTGGCAAATCTGCCCCAAATTTGGCACATGGATACCTTACCCTCTGGTGACAAACATTGTCTGGGTCATGAAAAGGATATTGGTTTCTTTCACCCCAGATTTTTGGGCCAAAGTGGACCCACACACACCTTTAATTGCCAAGCTCAGCTGTACTGAGTCCTGAAGCTCTCCAGCTCATTCTATTGAGGCCTGAGGCTCTCCAGCCATTAAGAGCAACATATGCAAATTGGCCACAGCAAAGCCAGGTAATAAGCTAAGAGGGAGGGAAGGAGGAGGAAGGGAGAAAGGGAGGGAGGAACAAACACAGGGGAGGAGAAGTGAGGGACAACAAAGGAGGGAGGGAGGAAGGGAGGATGGAAGAAGGTTGAAGAAAGTTGCCAGTCCAATAAAAATACCCAAGCAAGGCCGGGTAAGCAGCTAGTTGTATATACTATGCAGCTGTTAAGACAACATCTGAATTTTTGTCTAAATGTTTAAAATCCCTTGCAAAGCTGGCATTTCAAAACAGGGAACTAGAAATGTCTCATACAACATTTCATTTCAGGAAAATAATATTTACAGTATTTTTCGTAATCTAAAAAAAAAATTGCTTTTTTCTCCATTATTATTTTGTGTTGACAAACATTTTTCTCAGTAAACAGAAATTTCTCCCAGTAAGTAGAAATCATGAAGGATGGAAAATGTTGGCTAGAATATCAGTGCATTGGGTTTTTTATCATCAACAACAGGAAATAGTATAGGAAAATAAAGGCTACCAATGTTTATGGTAGATCTTGTGAGAAGAACATCTCATAAATAAACCTTCCCACCCACCAGGGAAACTCCAATCTATGATATATTTCTATCACTTACAGATAGTACTTGACTTACAACCATTACTGAGTTCAAAATTACAATTGTAAGTTATGTTGGTCATTAAGTGTGTCAACATGTGACTGTGCCTGATTTTATGACCTTTTTGGAAGCAGTCATGTCATTAAGTGAAACCATTATATTAAATGGGCATTTTTTTGGCCAGAAAACAAAAATAAATGTTGGTTTCCAGCCAAAAATGTCATGAATCCTGTTCATATAACAATGCCCAAAATGCAATTGCATGACTGTGGGGAGAGGGATGGCTATCAGAATTTTAAAACCAGGTGGTAAGCGGCTCTGGGAAGAGCCATCATAACAGTTGCTAAGCAACCGGTCATAAGTGAGGCCTAGCTATATTAAACGGGACTAGGTCTGTAATATTTTGCTATTCCTTTTCCGAGCATTGTAGTAGTCCTTGTAAAATTTAAACATTTGGCTCCATGAAATGGGATGAACTGCAGTCACCCAGCCCCCAAAAAAGATGAGGTGTTCTTTCTCAGGTGAATTGAATTGAGAGATGGGGGAAGCTATTGATAACCAGCATAAATAGAATTTGTTGAGGACAAAGAAATGAATAAAATGGCTGCACGCAATCTATACATAAACATGAAAATTATTTTTTTACAAAGGTAGGGGATCTTTGGCTAAAGTATTTAACATAGGATTTCTTCCTCTCTCCTTTCATTTCCTGTCTTCTTACCCTAATCATCTTGGTCCAGTTATGTCCCACATATTTCTCTTTCCTTCCTTTCTTAATCGTACTTTCATCTTGGGGAGATGAAGGGAGTGGGATGATGGTAGTAGTGATGGTGGTTCACCTCCTTCAGGGAAAAATGGGGAGGGGTAGGGATTATATATATTTATTTGGGGATGTATGCTTGAATGGCATGGTGGCCTAGTGGTGAAGATGCTTGCCTTCCACTTAGAAGGTTGAGAGTTCAATCCTATGTAGCAGCAGATGTTTCTCTCCTAGGGCACAAAGAAAAAAAATACCTGCTGTGGACTCTGCATAGGCATCTGGCCAATAAACCCTCAGCTGCATCCAGCTGCCCAGATCCCACTCTGAATAGGGGCTACTGGTTGTAAAAAAGAGGAGTTTTTATTTGTGTGCATATGCTTCTTTACACAAATTCTTCTTAGAGTGATTTGTGTCAGAGTGTGAATATTTACTAGAGGCAACCTTATAAACCTTATTTCTATTTTTTTTAAAGTTTTTATTAAGTTTTAAAAACACAGTATTATGACAATACAATAAACAAAACAAACATAAAAGCCTACAGACAATAAATAAATAATACTAATTCTATTGATATTTACCAGGCTAAACATGTCCACCTCCATCATCATTCTGGAGTACCCAACCTACTTCAATACTTTAACATCTTTCTTGAACATTTTAAATTACTCTATCTCCATTTACTCTATATTATTGACTCCTGTACTTCGTACTCTCTCCATTCTATTTATTACCCATCTCCTACTCATTACTTTCCCCTTGTTTCTATCCATCTATACCACATGCTCCAACTTTCATAGTATCTTTCATACTATCATTAGTATGTTTCCCCTTTATCTCTTATCAAAAGCGTTAGTCTATCTAACTCCACACAGTCCATTATTTTCTTCTTTATTTGGTTCTCGGTAGTTTTTTGCTTTTCCACTCCTGGAGGATCCTAGTGGCCGTTATGATGTGAACTATCAAGTACGTTATTCTCTTCCCATAATTTTCCAACAATATACCCAATAAAAATGTTTCCAGTCGTAATTCTAATTTGACTTTTGTAATCTCTCCTATCCAATTCCTTTTTTTACTCCAATACTCGCCTTCGGACATGTCCACCACATATGGTAGTATGTACCCTGTTCCTCTCCGCACTTCCAGCAATTAGGTGGTAAACCTGGGAACATGTTTGACAATCTGGCGGGTGGGAGATGCCATCTATGAAACATTTTTAACAAATTTTCCTTATAGGATATTGCCAGTGTTAATTTATATTTTTTTTCCCCAAATTGCCTGCCATTTGTCAAGGTTGATCACGGACCTAAAGTTCTTGGCCCAGATAATCATCATTTCCTTTACTACCTCCTCCTCCATTTTTTTGATCTATTAAGAATTTGTAACTTTTATTTATTATCTTTTCTTCTGATTTCAATATTGCTATGTCTAATTCTTGAAAATCTCTTTCTATCCCCTGATTTTGTCTATCTTTTTTATATCTTGCTTGATTTGTGCGAATGTCCACCATGTTGGTTCTAATCCCTGATTTTTCAATTCTTGCTCTGTTTTCAATTCCCCTTGTTTATTTAAAATTTCTTTGTATGTTGATTTCTTCCCCGGGTCCAGTATATTTGGGTACATGATCGCCTTGACTATCAACATCCATATTGGGTTGTTTTCATAATGTTTTTCTTTTAATTTCTTCCATGTTTCATAGAGTGTTCCCCTAATCTTGTGTCTTAGAAAAGATCCACTCTGTCCTATTTTGTTGTTCCACATATATGCGTGCCATCCTATCTGAAGGTCGTATCTTTCTATGGTGAGTAGTCTCACATTCTTTAGTACCATCCATTCTCTTAGCCATGATATTACCGAAGCCTGATGATACAAATTCCAGTCTTGAAGTCCAAACCCACCTCTCTCCTTTACCTCTTGCATTTTTAATTTAATCTGGGGGTTTTTCCCTTGCCAAATAAATTTCCTTGTTATATTATCTAATTCTTTAAAGTAATTTTTGGGAATTTGTATTGGAATATTTTAAAAGAGAAAGAGGAGTATGGGTAGTACATTCATTTTAACTGATTCTATTCTTCCAATTAATGACAATTGCAAATTCTTCCATTTTTCTAAGTCCAATTTGATTTCTTGAGCCAATTTATGATAGTTATCGTCTCCAATTGTAGTACATCTGGCCTAAATATTTATTCTGTTTAACTATTTGCACCTTCAATTTTTCTTCCAATTCTGTTTTCTGTTTCCTGGACATGTTTTTAGTTAATATTTTTGTTGCCTTACAAACCTTATAAACCTTATTTAACAGATAGTTAGTTGTAATTTACAGCCAGTCTTCATTTGGTGACCACTCATTCAGCATTATGATGGAGCTGAATGAGGAGATTTAGGACTATTCTTGCAGACGTTGCAGCCTCTCTACATTTATTTGATTGCAATTTAGATGCTTGCCAATTTGGGCCCTTGCAAGATTCTGTTAATGCAGCCTTAAAGTAAAGTAGAAATAGCTCATTAGGTCCATCATTTTTGATCTGTATACTTGACCCTCATCCCTAACCCTAATCCTAACCTTTCACAGTTTGAGAAGATAGGAAGGATCCTTTCTGAGCCTTTTTCTCCAGCTATTATATAGCTGCTGGCTGTACCCTCTCTTATCTGATCATTTCCTAAGTAGCATTTTCTTTGTCCCATTTCTCAAAGTCTTTCTTACATACTATTATGCAGCCATATGATGATACACTTAATGACCATGCCCAATTCATTTAACAACCACAACTACATGAATGGTTGTTGTAAGTAAGCACAGTCACATTTCTTTGCTTTACCACTGGTCTCTGTGTGTGAGAGAAAGAGAGAGAGAGGGAAGGGGAAAGAGAAAGAAAAAGCTTTTACATAATTCAGAAATGGGATATCCCTGTTTCATATGCTGAATTATGTAAAACCTTTTTCTCTCTAGGGAACTTAACATGATGCAGGTCGCTTTTGATGTGGTAAGCCTTCTTAAGCCCCTGCACCCCCTCCAACATCATAGGCTACCTTACTTGGTGGGGTGGGCTGCCCCGTGTGTTTTGGGCCCATTGCCGCTTGGCCAAATCTGTAATGTATATGTATAAAACATGGCACCTCAGTTTGAATATGGTGCCTCAGTCAGTTTGAAAACTGCACATGCGCAGTAGAAAGAGGTAAAACTGCACATGCTCAGTAGAGAGTTGCTGCTTGTTCATTAAGAGTGTCCTCTTTGCCTCCCCCAAAAGGGGGCAAAAAGTCCCCCTAACCTTTTGTGGCCCTGACAGTGCTTATCTTACTATGCTTTGCTAAATATCTGCCATGTTTGAGAGAGATTGGTGGAGGGGTGCTAGTTTGTATAGAGCACATACAAACTCCCATCCCCATCCCACCTCTCTTTTATAGATATAGATTATGTTCAATCTAATGATCACCGGCTGTGACCCTGTGCTGTCTAAATTCATCTCCCGAATCAGAAGCCACGTGTTTATTTATTTCTCTCTTATATTTCTATCCCATTTTTCCTTCAGATCTTTGAGGTGGCATATACAGGACTCCATCCACCAGTTTATGCCCAGAACAATCAAGTAGTAAAATAGTTGAGCTTTGAAAGAATGACTGGTCCAAAGTTATTCCATTTATACATTTCCACAGATGGGACTTGAACCCTCCATCTTTTAGGTCCTGACCCTTGATCCATTGCTCATTCCATCTGCTCATACTTTTCTGCTCAGGGAAAAGGACCTGTGCTGAGATTCATACAGGATCTTGGGGATGGTATATTCACATCCCCACATGTGTGAAGAAAGTAAATAGCTGTACCCTTTTGTAAACGCTGCTTTGCAATATGTCCTTTTTAGAGCATTCCCATAAATGGATAGAATTCTACTGATAGTTATCAGTTACAATAGCTTGGGATAACTTTAATGGAACTGAATCTTCATTGTAGTTTGTGTGTATGTGTGTGTGTGTTGGGAATGTGCCTCTAATCTATACATGTTTTTTTGAAAGAAACCATGAGAAAAAAAAGAATCATGAGCATAACATATGGATATCTTTATTTTTAAGATCTAAAGGTAATGTCATGCTTAGAAATGACAAATTCTTCTTTTCCTTGTCTTATCCTGTATTCACTGATGGTCTCTTGCTTTGACAAGCTGGAGCCTCCCATTATTTGCATACATGCTCGTTAAGATTTGTCTATTTCATTCATAGCTTTGCCTTCACCTTGGTCTTTGAATTAGATTGAGATTGATATTAAAAATCTTAGTTGTTTGTATCACTGTGGATAAATCTTCACCACCCTTTGGGAGATCACCCTCCAATTGCATTAATTTATATTTTGGCTCGCTATCTAGTTTATCAAACTAAACTTTCTCTGTCATCCTACAACAATCCTACCTTTAGGTCTCTCCATACTTCTGCATCAGCCTGATTTGGTTACCAGTATTTGGTTAGATGTTTTTGATTGACTAAGAATTTATTTTCTGGAGAAAAAATATGGCTTCTGCCCAGCGCTGGTGGATGGATTTGGTTCACATAATATGTCTGACTTACCCTTTCCGCACGGTGGTTCTTCATGCCTAACTTTGGGGTAAAGACCATTCTGGTTGGGTTCACTGGAGCTTCCACTTCCTAGATGTTCAGAATCTTTGCTCTTCGTTTTTCTTTTGTGATGAATGTTCTGTGGTTTTGATTTACGAGTATCTCGAGCCTCAGTGCTTTTTTTTCTTACAGAGAGAGGGCTCTTCTGAAACAAACTTACTTCTTTAGACTTTGATTTTCTTTTACTTCGTCCATGTCTCCTGTCTCTGGAATAGTTTCTACATTTCTTCTCATCATACAGACACTTGGCTTTATTTCTTCCCCCATGTCTTTCTTTTGAAGCAGAACATCCTTCTTCAAATTTGCATTCTATGCTACGCTTTGATCCACTATTTTTATGTACACTCCTTCTTTTGGGAGATGGTGAATATTCTTTTAATTTATTTATGGGAACCTCAGAGGGTTGACATTTTGCTATATCTTTTTTGCCCAATTTCTTCACTGTAATGGTGTTAGCAGAATTTTTGAGATAAATGTTAAAGGTGTCGTCGTCTACAAATGTTAATTCGCTTGGGGAACGCTTACCTGTTTCCATATCCGTTGGGCTAAGAATCTGAACAGCATCTATTTCTACTATGTCCTCCTTTTCTTTCTGTCCTTGAAATAGGTGGGAGTGAGAGAGAGATCCAGGGACCGGTACTTTTTCCTGTGAGGGTGTCTTAAGCAAGATATTTTTAATAATACGAAAGGCTGTAGCTATCCCCTTTTCAGTATCTTTGTTGGACAAATCCATATAATTTTCTTCATCCGTTGAATGACTTTTATCATCTACTGTAGCAAATATGGAAGGAAGGGCTTTCTCTGAATCAGGAAGCAAGAATGTTAGGTTTCCATAATCTAAACTACCATTGGGTTTGGACCCCTGACTTTTTTCAGGACGTTGCAAATGTTGATTTTTTGAAGATGGAGAAGAATTTAAAAGATCAGGCTCTTTCAATATCGCAGGACATTTGTACAAGGCACACCAGTCATACTTCTTCAGATTTAATGAGGATTGAACAAAACTCATGAACTCATGCAGGAAATGACCAGTGAAATTGTGCAAGTGGGGCTCTAAAGTAGCTTCAAATTCTTTGCTGTCCAGATCATGATGAGTAAGGTTACTCAGGATGAGATTCTGCAAAGTATGAATCATTGATCTCTTGTTCCCAAACAGCACTTTTAATTCTCGTTTTAGCCAAGGAATCAGTCTGTCCAAACATTGAGGATTTCTGCCAAAAAATTCTGTTGAAGGTATTTGATTGAAATCTGGATTTGGAGCATTTTGAACTAGAATCCCTGCATGGTAAAGAGTTCTCCTAAACTGAATTACTGCTTGGGCTTTAAATTTCCCAAGGCTGATTAAATCAATGTCATTGGGTCTCTCTGTAACTGCAAACTGTCTCATGAGCTGATAAATACCCTTCTCTCTTTGAGTTAATGTTCCACTAATTTCATTATGCACGATTCCATTGTCAGGAGGTGATGTAAGTCTTTGAGAGGAGGCTGAGGTGTAGTCTTCCTTGCTTTCAGAAAGAGTAAAAGAGCCATCATTCAAAGGTAGGACATATTCACAAAGGGCATCTTTTCTGCGTATAGTGTGAAAGAATGAATAGAAATGCTGCTTACACAATGGACATATAACTTTCTTTCTGGACCACTTCTGAATGCATTTGAAGCAGAATTGGTGGTTGCAAGGGTTCAAGTAAGTTGGGTCTTGGATCATTGTTAAACAGATGGAGCATTTTGAATTTTTGGGTCCATTTTGTTGCATTGTTTTCACTAAAGAACTCTTCCTTGAGGATCTGAAGGCAATCCTTGGCTTACGTTTCTTCTGTAAGTGTCTCATGATCTGAAAGATGACACACAGAAAGAAAACTCAGAAATCCTGCATTTTTTATTCAGATAGTGTGAAGGCTGATGGCATTATAAGCAAGACATCTGCACATTTCAGAAGGGCAAAAACGAAAGAGTAAAGGATTTTTCATGGTTTTTTTTTTCCTGCTCAATTAGCTTCAAGGAATTATTCCCAGAATTGAAAATATTTTAACGCCTAACATTTTAAAGTAAGTACCTAATTCTGAATCCTCACAAATCCCATCAAATCAAAACTCTTGCTGTTCCTGTTCCTAAAGTGAGAACTGGTCAAAAATTGGATTTTAAAATAATCCTGCAAAATATATTTTGTCAACATCATTCTCTGCCACCCACCTCCACTCATATGCCTTGTGTGAAGAATCTATTAAAATTATTAAGTGCCTGTAAAAGTCAAACAACATTACTTCTGCCTCCCCAGTTTTCTTTATATGAAGAGCCAGGATAAATGTACTTTTCAGACATTTACTGAATGTTTCTCCATGTTTCATCAATTTGCTGAATCACTGAATTTCATGATGAGGATGATCCAGATTTTGAGTTACGGTGCTTTGACCCAATATATGAATTTCAATATATGTAATTTTGTATTGTACTTGTCCAAATTTGAAGCCCTCAACCTATCTTAGCCATTATTCTTGATACAATTCTTTATGTTTAGAATTTACTTACTTCAGCTATAGTTCCTTTTGACTTCTACCCTTACTCCAAACTTTCACTGAAAGCTCGGTTCTGCTTAGCCTTTTTTTTCTAGAATTACTGGTTTTAGCTGATAGTTCTCTTTCCCATAGAGATAAAATTCAACTGAAACAGAACCCAAAGAAAATTCTAGCAATGACCTCACTATGGTGAGCAAGAAAACAAGTTCTTATCAGATTCCTAAATTCTTTTAGGGTATTTTGTGTACTTCAAGATATAAAATTACATATGGCTCCAACATCATTTTTAAAGTGAGAAAAAAATGAGAAGGGGGAGAGGGGGAGAGGTTAGAATAAAATTGGCATTCTTCATTATCTGTGTTGCTATTTATGAGCTTGGCCTTATATCAATTAATATTTTTTTTCTCTGTGACTATGAATGAATTAGGGAATTAGATTTAAAAAGGTGGATCTGCAAAGAATGTGGTGTGCAAAGTATCTGTTTGAAGGCTTAAAGAGCTCTGGATGTCTTGCTCTTGCTCCAAAAACTTTGCCTGGTTCTGTGTGACATGATTTTTCTGCTAGGATTTGACAGTGAAATGAAGCAGTTGTGCATGCATAAACTCTCATGAAGACAATGGGCAAAAAATCTTGGTGGGAGCTGTATCAAAATGTCTGGTTGCTCTAATATTTAAGGAGACTTTCTTCTTATCAACTTTTGTGAAACCTCTTTCCAATCCACAACTCCAGAACTTTATTGAGAACTTATTAAGAATGTCTTGCCATGATAACTGACAATATAATCTAAACCATGAGTATTGATATATGTGTTCAATTTGTGCTCTAAGACCATATTTGCCAGGAGAGAGAGAGAGAAATTGGCATTAAAACAATAACAATCTTAATTGAACTAATTAGTTAAATGCATAAAGAATTATGTAACCTCCTACATAAATTGGGTAAAACGCTGGTCAGTGATTATAGTAAAGCATTTGAACATATAAAAGGAAATTTCACTGTTCTTCGTACATTTTTTTTAATTAAAGTTTTACAAGAGACATAAAAACGAACAGAAAGTAATAAAGAGCAGAAGCAGTAAAGAAAGTTAAAAACTGAAAAAAGCAAAGGTGTGGAGGGAAAAGAATTGAAAAGAAAAAAAAGCAGAAAGAAGCTTCTGATTTCCTTTGCAGCAAATATATAAGTACAATCACAAAATTATCTCTTACTCTATGATTACAAAACAACACCCCAACCCACCTTTTTTTCTGTTATCTAATACTTTTTCCTAATCATCAAAACGACAAATGCCTTTTTTTCTGTTTCATGCAAAAAAAGTCTATAAGGGTCTTCTAGTTGGCCCTAAATGAGAGAAAACTCATTTTTCACTTTGTCCATTATAATCCCACATCTGGATGTTAAAATCTAGAATGATCTCTGGTTTTGCTCGTGGAGAGAATAAATCTCATCCTGGGGGTGGGGGAAGATGTGGGCAATGTAGCTTTACAAAAATTATTCTACTTAGAAGCAACTCTGGTTCCTCAGAGCTTCTGGCTGAGAAAAATGCAGTAGTACTTAAGTAATCAAGACATGAGAATGGCTGTCATCTTCTATGTTTGGGGATCAGACTTATTATTATGGTGTTCCTTGTGGTGGGATGGAGCTTATCATGACATTACTAATGCCGTAACATGATCCCCAAAATGTGGTGGATGTGGGTACAAACCTCCCCATGTATTGCATAGCATATTAACCAAATAGAAAACCAGACTGGTCTAGTGGTGAAGGCATCAAGCTAGAAAGCAGGAGACCATGAGTTCAAGTCCTGCCTTAGGCATGTAAGTCATCTGGGTGACTTTGGGCCAGTCACTCTCTCTGCCAGACCAACCCACTTCACAGGTTGTTGTAGTGGGGGAAAATAAGGGAAGGAAGATGTGTTGGATATGTTTGCCACCTCGAGATATTTATAAAATAACTAGCTGATGACCCGGCCTTGCTCGGGATTTTTAATTGGACTGACAACTTCTTTCAACCTTCTTCCATCCTATCTCCCTTCCTCCCTCCTCCCTTCCTTCCTCTCTCCTTCCTTATGTCCCTCACTTCCCTCTGTGTT
This sequence comes from Boaedon fuliginosus, assembly GCA_027560395.1. Lineage (NCBI taxonomy): Eukaryota > Metazoa > Chordata > Lepidosauria > Squamata > Lamprophiidae > Boaedon > Boaedon fuliginosus. The sequence continues at coordinate 14,561 of JANHGC010006804.1, read as the reverse complement.
TGTTCCTCCCTCCCTCCTTTCTCCGTTCCTCTTCCCTCCTTCCCTCCCTCTTTCCTTAGTTTATTACCTGGCTTTTGCCCGGTATTTATGTATGTGTGAGTTCTCCTCTTCTTCCCTCTCCTCCTCTTCCTCCTCTTCTTTCCCCTTGTTGTCCTGTTCATCATCATCTTCCCAGTCCTTCTCCAGTCCTCATTTTCTTCTCCCTCATCTTCATGTTCTTCTCATCTTCCTCCACTTCTTCCTCCTCTTCTTCATTATGTTTATCATCTTCTTTCTTCCTCCTCTTCCTCTTCTTCTTCACCCTCTTCCTCCACTGTTGTTAGTTTGTCGTACCTGAGAGAAGATGTTGTCGGCTTCCCCAAAGCTCCTCCTTAACCACAGGTGGTCCAGGACAGAGGTGATTCCCATAGGGAAGAACTCCAAGAGGCAGGCCCTCGCCTTCTCTGTCATGGCGCTGGTGGGCTAGAACAAGCTTGGGGCTCCTGTTGCCCCCTCCCCATCACTCTGCTGGTGGTTACCTGGCCAGGACATGGCATAGAATGTGAGGTTCTGGCTCTCAGAGTTGTTCTCCATTTGAATCACCTCCACCACAGATCGCCTTTGGCCATGGAGGAGCTTTGAGAAAGGCGAGGACGTCTTCTCTCGGGTAGGACAAAATCAGAACAGTGGAAGCAATTTGGGAAAACGGTGCATGGAGGGACCCAAAGATCCCGCAAAGGCTCTCCCTCCAGGCTGGTTTCTTAGTGCATGGTCGCAACCTCAGGGGCAGAAGTTGTTTACAGGGAAAGGGACCATGAACATCCTGCCCTGTTTTCCTGGCCACTGCTTCTGGCCCTGCGGTCATGACCATAGGCTACAAACCCAGCCAGGAGTGTAGCAAAAGCCCAGCCGGCCTGACTGAAGGGGTTGGTGCTCCAACAGGCCTGCCAGGGGACATGAAACTATTGAGGCCAGAGGAGCAGAGGCATGGCAGCTGACTAATTCCAGAATGCCGGCTCCCTTTCAAATCTGGGCATGCGCAATGGAGCAGAATTATCCTTGTTTAACTGAATGTTGCCTGTTTCAAATCTGCACATGTGCAGTGGAGAACTTGTGCTTATTTCATGTTTTTACCCCAAAAAAGGGTCAAAAATGAACCCTACCTTTTCCAGACCCTGACAGTGCATTTCTTACTACGCTTTTCTACCTATCTGAGGTTGATTGGTGCAGAATTGAAAGTTTGTATAAAGCACATACAAACAAACACCCTCATCGCACCTCTCTTTTATAGATATAGATAAAGGTGGAATATAAATAAAACAAATAAATAATAACAACTTGAAAGAAGAGATAGAACACTGATCTCATTCATTGGTGCATCACTCTTTCCCTGTTCTTCTTCTGCTGTTTTCCCCCTCTTGACTGTGTATAGAGAACTCTGGAATAAATAAATATTCTAAAAAGAGCATTTTGCATGCAGATAACACTAAACTTTGTTGCTTCTGTGATACCTGCAGATGCATGTTGCATTTCCTCTGGTTTTAGATTTTGCATCACATTCAGTCACCCAACTACTGTCACAGATAAAATAGGATCTGGGATTGGAAGGAAGATTTTACTCTAATCTAAATGATTGTAAGGAGAGCTGTCTCTCTGAATTTTAAATCAAATGGACTAAATTATTATTTTTTTTTAAAAAAGGCATACAGATTATTTCCAGAGATGGCCTGAATTAGCTGCTGGCTATTCAGAACATTGCTTGCTTTTCTGTAAAACATTCTCATTGATTCTAATCAAGCTCATAGAAATTTAGCAATAGGTGCATGTTAGCATATGGAAACAATCTGTAAATATTTTTATACTTGACTTACAATTTAACTTCTATTTTCTCAGAGTAATGAGTGTGTATTCTGAACATTGTCTTCTTTGATACCCATTACCCAATGTATTAATTTGTTTTCTCACTTGCACATGCATATATAGTTAGAACTCTGAAAAGTTGTTCTATTCATAATTAACTTTCAGTTGGACTTCAAACAACCGAACCACAAAGAGGTTGAAGTTAATTAAAGCTAGGATTACAATGTTTTATTTTCTGAAAAACAGCTCCTTAGAAGAGAGAGTAGTTTAACTCAAAACTCTTTAAGGACTTTTTGTGGTAAATGGATAAAAAATTAGCTGGTGATCTCTGGATTTATTGATTAACTAGCTGATGACCTGGCCTTGCTCATTTTTTTTTTATTGGACTGGCAACTTCTTTCAACCTTCTTCCATCCTACCTTCCTTCCTCCCTCCTTCCTTATGTCCCTCACTTCTCCCTCACTTCTTCTTCCCTATGTGTTTGTTCCTCCCCTCCCTCCTTTCTCCATTCCTCCTCCCTCCCTCTTTCCTTAGCTTATTACCTTTCTTTGGCCCGGTATTTATGTGTAGATGCATGTTGTAGATTGGATTGTGGAAGAAATTACCAGCTATGAGCTCTTAATAATCTTGTCTTTATTTGCTTCCAGGTTACAGAAAAGAGGAATAAAAGAAGTACAGGACTTTGCCTCCTAAGAGACTACATCCTGGATCAAGTGTACTCAATAAAGTAAGTACTCCAACAGACTGAGCACATGTGGCTCATGCACTGCTATTTATAGTAGTGGCTCCACATTATCATCTACAGGTGTTACACACACACTACACAACTTATACTGCCATCTAGTGGCATAACAGGGGGTAGAGTTACAGGCATGGATTTATCTGTGACAAACCCCTTCCTCTGCCTCTGTCAATCCCCACAATACAGGTGTACAGAATGTAACAATTGTAGGTTAGGCAATAGGTATGGCATTCCTTAAACAGAGTTCCCTACAAAGGTATAGATGTCTATCAGCTGGCAAGGGCTTGGTAAATATATTGGCCACCTGTTCCTCAGTTCTGTGAATGACTATCACAAACCCTGGTTTGGTGAGTTGCCTTACATTTTGGTACCTGATGTCTAGGGCCATCTAGGGCCTACAGATAACACTCTAGAGATACTGATTGTTCCTGTATTGTCCTCCATCATTTGATGTGGTAGGGGTGGTGGCTTCCACAAGTCACTGACCAAGGCATCAAACCATTGTAAATCATTGTAAATCATCAGAAAGACAGACATATTCTGACTCAGCTGATGAGCAGGAGACAAAATTTTGCTGCCCCATGTGCCAATGTATAGGGGCACCATTGAGGACAATGAATAAGCCAGACATGCTCCTCCTGGTCTTAGGGTCTTGTGCCCAATCTGCATCAGCACATGCAGAAGTCTGTGCACATCCCTGGTGGTTGGTTCTAGCAGTAGCTCAGCACTGGAAGTACCACACAGGTAACACACAACCCTCTTTGCTGCTAGCCAGTGGAAGACTTTTGGTGCCTCCATGTGTCTGGCTAGCAGGTTAACTGCTAGAACAATATCTTAATTAATTGTTTAAGCTGTCCTAAGTAACTGAGTAAAGAATTAGTGGTTGGATTGTTCACATAGAAATTATTAACTGTAATTGATATATTGGAAAATCAAGGAATCAGAGATTGTTAGACAAGACAGTAACAGTGTATGATAGTGTGGAGGAATTGGAGTTGTCTTCTAGACATGTTCACATCTGTTACAGCATCCAAATCAGGGAAAAAGTCGAATTACGCTGCATTACCAGTCACATCACAAATAAAACCTATAGAAAATATGGCGGAGAAAATGAGTATCCAAACTATGTTCCAGATGATACAAGAAAGTATGGATAAGAACCAAATGGAATTAAGAGGAGATATGAATGATATGAGGAAGGAAATAAGGTAGATGGGTGATAAGATTGGAAGTATTCAAGAAGCCCTGGTGAAAAGCGAACAAAAAACACAGAAATTGGAAACACAAGTAGAAAAAATGGAGGAGAGATTGGAACAATCAGAACAGAGATAGCTATATTTCAATAGAACAGCAGAAGAAGAAATAGTGTTTCTTGAGATGAAGAAAGCCTCCTTCTATCTTAGGTTTCAAAATGTAGCAGAGGAGAAGGAGGAGCATCTAGGAAAACTGATCTCAGAAATGTTAGCAGGGGCATTGAACCAAGAGAAGACCGAGACAGTTAGATAAATGGATGAGATATATTGTGTACACATGAACTATGCCAGAAGACACAATTTGCCCAGAGAAGTATATACAAGATTTTGTAAAAAGACAGTAAGGGAAGAAATCTATAAGAAAACTAGAGAAGAACCAATAAAAGAACCAATAAAAGAGCCTCGGTGGCGCAGTGGTTAAATGCAGCACTGCAGTCTCTGCTGACTTGTTCAGCAGGTTGTCAGATC
>JANHGC010006801.1:39974-53882 GCA_027560395.1 Boaedon fuliginosus | reverse complement strand
AAGGTTTGTATAAAATCTGGGGCAGATTGATGCAGAACTGAATTGTTGTATACGGTGCATACAAACACATATATAGAAGATAGACTGGCCCAGGTCTTAATGGCCCATTAACAAAGGTGTGGGGCTGAGTTTCTGCTTCTCTGAGTTTCCACTACTCTTTTAGGGGAAATATTCTGCCTTTTTAGTATATCCCAAAACATTTCATTTTTCTAGGAGAGGGGTGGGTTTTAACTTCCAACACTGCTATGGTTATAAGTGCGAGGACCAATCGTAACTCTCTTTTTTCAGTTCTGTCATAACTTTGAATGGTCTCTGAACAGATGGTTGTAAATTGAGAACTACCTGTATGCCCCATGATCTAGGAAGAGAAGAACAGGAGAAAGCTAAGAAATTAAACTTTTTTTAAAAAAATCCTCCTTTGCAAATCAGGGCATTCAAGACCATGATAAGCTATTATGTGGAAATAATGGATTGTACTATTGAAAAAAAACATAGTTAAATGGAACATTTTTTTCCTGAGAAATCACCTAAAACATTTCTAGATTTAAAATGTAATAAATATTTAAATGTTAAATCTACTTTATATTTATGTGAAAATATTACATAGATATAAAAATAACAGGTGTTAAACAAAGAAATCATAGGCATTTTAACAGAGCATCTAAAATGTATAAGCCTGTCGTACTGGAATTATAATACAGTTAATACAATACAATAATATAATATAATAATATATAAACATTATATTAATAATATAATGTATAATATAAGTTCCCATACTGGAACTGTGCACTCTCATTTACTCTGCTTGAATCCTGAAATGTGTAGCTGTTCCCCTTTAGAGAACATCTGGGGCAGGTAGTTAAGTTGCCCGCATCCGTTACTGAATGGGGAGAAAACTGTTTGGGGCAGAACCAAAGATCTTTCTTGCCCAGGATTAAAGTTTCAAATGAATGACTTGAGTTTTCCCTTTTAACCATGGATACCAGTTCTAAACAGTTTTGGAATGCCTGAGGCTAATATAAAATGAACAGTCATCTAATATAGAAAAAAAAATGAACAGCAGAGGAAAAAAAACAAGAATAAGGAAATACAATAATTGTATCATTATAGGAGCTTTAGATCTAGATACAAAAGCAGTATACGATCATTAAGCTGCATGCAAACAAAACAAAAGACAAGACAAAGGGAGAATTAAAACTGTCTAGCCGAGCTGCACTGAGAAGAAAAACACCTCTGAAACCTCTGTCTAAAATAGTATTTCTCAACCGCAGCAGCTTGAAGATGTGTGGACTTCAATTCCCAGAATTCCTCAGCCAGCATGGGGAATACTGAGAGTTGAAGTCCACACATCTTCAAGCTGCCACAGTTCTTTGTCTATTTTATCTTAGAAATTCTAGTTCTTTAAGAGTTTGGGAGCAGAGAGATTGCATTCCAGCTTAAGAAGCTAACTCTTTCAGTTCTTGCTACTTTCTGGATTTGAAGCCCAGGAGGAAAGCCCACCCACCCCCAAACCTTCAGCCTGCTTCTTTCAATCTGGAACTCATTCCTTGCATTTAATCTTTTCTCAGGGTTTGAATTCTTTGGCTTTAGAATTTTCCATTCAGCTTTTCCTTATCTCACCTATAAAATGTATAGAGATTAAAGTTTTGGTCAATTAATTGGTCTGCTTAATGAGCATCACCTTATATTTAAGCATACTTTAAAACTTTAATTAACCAGTGACATGGACAATTAGAAATGGTTCCAGAGCCTGGAACATCATTTTCTCCATCACTGGTTGCCCAGGAAAATTGTTTCTGGTTGATTGAATTCCATGCACACTTTTTGCTGTGTTGGTGTAGATAGAAGGAAGGAATTACAGGCTACAGGTTCTATGTCAGAATGTGCACAGTTTTACTATGTGAGACAGCCCAGGAGCAAATATAGTAAACAGAGGTTTGTATTTTAAATAGTGTTTTTATCTACAAAGAATATATACTGTACATACATGTACTTTAGTCCAGTGCTTTTTTTCTAAAAAAAAAGGTACCGGAACTAAAAAAAAAGGTACCGGAACTCCCGTCGTATTGCGCATGCGCACCATAGATATACTAATATACAAAAGAAGTCTAAGGAAAAAAAGGTGCCGGAACTCCGTTCCGGTGAGTTCCCCCAGAAAAAAAGCCCTGCTTTAGTCAGACCTTAAACAAACAGCAATCAGCAACCACAGCAAGGAAGCACAGAGAGAGAGAGAGAGATAAGCCCCAATAGGGCCTCTTCTTATTACAGGCTCTTAAAGTGATATCAGCCCCAAAACTTGCTGATTCATTCCCAGTATTATATCATCATACCAGCTGGTCAGCTTTACCAGACATTCTAGCACAGTGGTGGAGAAACCTTTGCGACTGTGTGTGCTAGAAATGCGTGTGTGGACGTGACCCCCCCCCCCCCATTCTCCCCTGCCCTACCCTTTGCCTTGGTTGGAAGCAGAGCTGATCATTAGATCAGCTGTGTTTTGGCTCTGGAGTTGTGCACAGATGCACAGGGGTGCAGATGCATGGGGGGTGAGGGAGCGCATGGGGCTCATGCACGCATGTATGCACACTCCTATGTCCTCCATCCCCCCTGCGCATGCACGCACAACCCCCCTGCACTCCTCCGCCCCCCCTCGCATGTGCATGCAATTACAGAGCTGAAACACAGCTGATCTGACAGTCATCAGGCAATACAGTCATCAGGCAAAACAAGGCAATACAGACCAGCATAGAGCAGGGGTGGGTGGGCAGGCCCACTTGAAGGCCATCACGCGTGCCTGGAAGGATGGCTCTGCGTGCCATAAGTTCGTCCACCACTGTTGTAGCATAATATTGCTAAAGAAAAATGACTTCTAGGTTCTTCCTGTGATTGTAAAGGTTCTCCTGGCCAACTGCGAGCAAGTTTGCTATAGGCCAGAAGAGCTTCCCTGGGGTTGTTAATATTTGTTCTGTTCAACAAGACAGTAATACTTCACTTCTACATAGAATAATTATTATGAATGTATTTATTTATATTCCAACTTTATTGCTTTTATAAACAAGATGGTGAACCTTCCTCCTATTTTCCCCACGACAGCAACCCTTGTGAGGTGAGTTGGGCTGAAAAGAGAGTGACTGGCCCAAGGTCACCCAGATGGCTTCCATGGCTAAGTTGAACTCATAGTGTCCTGCTTTATAGCTTGGTATAATTAGGGGAGAATTTCATTTCCATTGTCTCACAATATTCCCACTGAAACTCATTTTGATAAGTGACAAATAGTGTCTGGAATTCACCTAGCACTGGTATCCTTGAGAATTAAACAATCAACTTAAAATATTCAGGAAACTCCGTTGTGTTAAGTTGCTATACAATGGCTTAAATGTATAACACTGACCTTTTGGACATCTAGAAAGTGCCTCAATAAAGAACATAAATATAAAATATAGATTAAAAATTATGACAGCATGAGAATATTTTCCCAATGTATATGGTTTATGTGACAAGCTAAGTTTCTACTGTCATTAAAATATGAATACATACTTTGAGGTATCCCTGGATTTATTGTAGGATGAGATAAAAATATGAAAATATCTATATTTTATTATTTGGAATGTCATTTTTCCCCCTGAAAGCAGATTTGTTGTTTTTTATCCCATGTTAACAATATTACCTGCAGATACTATGTTAAGAATGCAACATGTAGAGAAAGATGACTTGGTGCCTGATAATCTTCAGGACCTCTTCTCTCCACTAGAATCAGTCTGACCTCATGCCAAGAGAAATATCTATTTGTCCACCATTTTGTGGATGGGGGCAGGCCTGGAAGTCCTAGGATTTTTTTTTTTAGTTTGTTTTTGTTGTTTGGTGATTAAACTTTCTTGAATAATCTTCTGATAGAAAAAAATTCTAAAAGTTATTTTTGAGGATTTGGGGGACTTGATTCTATATGTTTTATCTGAGTTTTATCTATTTTAAGCTTTTTATACTTTATTGTATCTTAAGCTTATTATTTTATTTATTTATTTTATTTTATTTTATTAGATTTTTACCCGCCTCTCTTCCCCAGTCAAGGGGAACTCGAGGCGGCCTACAAGAGTTAAAATACATAAACAAACATTAATAATGATGCAATATATTAAAATTTACAAGACACAATCAGACATCAATCAATAACATTCTTCCGGGGGGGGGTGCATCAATTCTAAGCCCACCAACAGAGCCAGGTCTTGGTGGCTCTGCGGAAGGCCAACAGATTATGGATGGTTCAAATCTCCATGGGTAGTTGGTTCCAAAGGGCCAATGCTGCCACACAGAAGGCCTTAGCTTGGTAGCCTGCCAGCCAACATTGTTTAGCTGATGGGACCCATAACAGGCTGACTCTGTGGGATCTAACTGGGCGCTGGGAGGCATGAGGTGGCAGAAGGCGGTCTTTAAGGTACCTCGCTCCTTAAACTTTTATTGTATTTTTAGCCATCCAGAATCTTATGATTGCAACACCAGACAAATGTGATTAAGTAAACAAACACAAAAATAAACATGATGACAAGAATACTCCTACTTTTTTTATGCTTGCCTCCCAAAGATTGAAGCTCTCTTTGCCCTTCTCCAGGCATGCCAATGGCACACAATTAGTTTTAAAGGGGTGATAGACCAATTTTTCTTAGATATTAGCAGGAATCCTGTTTCACTATTTTTTATATGTTGAAATTCTTGTTGATTGTCCTGTAGAGAAATTGGGAGTTTTTTTTAGGATGAATCAATAATTATTGTCATACTTGGAGGAAAATCTTGCAGGAAATCCATGGATATTGAATCAAACCACTTTATGTCTATGGAGCTTCCCAGTCATCCAGATCAAGGTTGTCCTAAAGGTGCTTTTTCAAGAGGCAACTGGATTTTCTCGTTTTTCTTTGAAGACAAGAAGCTGAAGAAACTTCTTGGATGAGAAACGAAACATCTTCAAAGGAAAACCAGAAAATCCAGTTGCCTCTTGAAAAAGCACTTTTGGGAAACCACTTTATGGTTTAGAAATTTCTGAATTCTCTTCTGAATGTAAGCCTTTACAGCACTGAAGTGATGCAGAATTAATATAGTGAGGATGGAAACTGCAGTATCTGCATAATTAATTTTGGACACATTCATAAAAATTTTAGGAGTTGGAGAATGCCCCATTTCTTTTTCATTCCAGTGCTCAGTAGCCAGAAAAAAGGGAAATGAAGACCAAGTGCTGAAAAGACCATACAGTATGATTAACTATAGATTATTACAATTTCAGGTTGAAATCAATTCTTTTCTGGACTGAAGAAAAGGGATTACTTTGCATTCAACTCTTTGGTCTTGAAGACGGGTATGAAATTAAACAAATGTTTCTTCATACATAGCATATCATCTGATGATATCTGTAGGTCAGAAGAACAAATGCAAAATAAAAGCAATATTTTATATTTACCACAGCAGTATATTTTTGATTATATACTGTTTCTTCCTCTTTTGCTTTTGCTTTTGTTTTTAATACATGCACATTTAAAACAAGAAACACTACACTATCTTTTACTGATAAGAATATCTAATTAGTATATCTAATTTATTTCCCATGCCATTAACATTTGGGTTGCAGTACCTCTATGTTGTTTCTAAAGTTTAAAAAAGGGCTTTTTTATCTGTATTAAAAAGAAAGCCCTAACAGCTTATTTCTCCATTTTCTAAGACATATGTACAGGAAAGGAAAAACAGATGGGGTTTACCACTGAGAGAGATTTCTGGTAATAATTATTTCTAACTCACACACATTCAGCTGTCAACTCTGATTTATTCTTGAAACAAAGCTGGATTTGGTTGCCAGTGATGTGCTTCATTTCTATTTCCTACATTATGTATGATTGTGTGTGTGTGTGTGTGCGTGTGTGTGAAGTGCCATCATCCAATCACCATTCAGCCTATGTGCCACCTATAATAATGAAAAAGCCACATTTCTCTTTCATTCTTTTAAGTAAAGTGCTTGATTTTGTGGTCTGAATTGGTGCTTCAATGTAACAGGAGAGCTGAAAAATCAAAACAACAATTATGTTGGAGGTGACATTCCAGCCTTTCCAATTTATTCGTTTAGAGCACCCCACACACACACTCTATGCATAATAAAACTAATATAAATAAAGATTTCCCCCTGCCCTGCCCTTCCCATCCTCAGTCTGGTCTATTAAGTAACGGGTGTTTAAGCCATAAACATAAGCCATATAAAGACATCTCCCTTTAAATAAAACTTGCTCTTCCTTCACTGTCACACGCAAGTGCTCATCTATTTGCTAGAGGGAAAAAAACCCTACTCCCGCCCCCTTTACGATATCCCCCCCCCCTTTTTTTTTACTCTATGCAATAGAAATCGAAGCAAGTGGTTTATTACACGAACGGTATCCACGGAGGGCAAGGAAATTCCTTTGCAATAAACAATAGCCGACTCGTCTTCCATGTCTTTGGCCGTCGCCATCGAGCAAGGTCAGTCCCGCTGCGGCAGCAGCTGCGGAGACTAGAAAAAACCCATCCCTCCCGCCCTTCCTCCTTGCTTGGAGCGCGGCAGCTGCAACGCCAAGCAGGCTGATCCGGCCATTGGCGCTGTTGAACCCAACCTAAAGGAGCCGTCCTTCCGCCTCCTTCCTTGCTCAACCGCCGAAATCGCTGTCCATACGTGCCGCGGTGCTGAACTCGACATAATCTCTGTACTGCGAGAAGCTGTCCAACGCCTCCTGGGTGCTGAAATTGGATTCCTTTCCGACATCTTTCCGGGGAGAAGAGTAGACAGGGCCGTAAGTAGAGTTCTCCCTGGACCCCGAGGCAAACCTCTCGGATGGGCCCCACAACAATGGGAAGCGAGCCTATTCCGGTGCCTAGGCCTTGCGTCACATAAGATACACCAGGGAGAGAAACAGCAGCAGTAGCAGGAAGCATTCTTCAGGAAAGGCGGAATGGAGGTGGGTGGGGACGATTGATGGCAACCAGATCGGTATTGCAAAAATCTGGGCAACCTTTAGGTGACAGCAAAGAAATGCAGCTTTCTATGTACCTTTTTGCTGCCATCTAACGGTCGCCCTAATCGGTGAGCGCTGAAGGGTTTTTTCTTTTTTCTTTTTTTTTTGCCACTCTCGCCTGCAACCCGCTTTCACCTGCTGTGCCGCCCCCACCCATCGTGCCGCCCCGAGCAAATGCCTGAGCTCCTCTATGGGCACGCGCTGGCCCTGCAGCGGACCGCAGAGGCTCTCCGGCCCGCCACCCCTGCCTCGACGCCATTGAAAGCAGAGAAGGGCTGCGCGGTGGAATATGGGTCGAAAAGGTGGCGGCAAGAGCAGCGAGAAGTCTGACTGTAGCTTGCCGCCTTCGTGTTGATCTTTTCATCCTCTCTACTCCGCCGTCTGGACACAAAGCCGCCGCAGCTATGGAAGAAGAGCTGAAATGCCCCGTCTGCGGTTCTCTCTTCCGGGAGCCCATCATCTTGCCCTGCTCGCACAATGTCTGCCTGCCCTGCGCCCGCACCATCGCCGTGCAAACGCCGGAGTCCGAGCAGCATCTGCCCGCCATGCTGCACCCTCGGGGCCCTGCGGCAGCGGCAATGCCAGGCGTTGGAGCTACAAGCGGGCCGGCTTCTCTGGACTACGAGTGCGGCGGCGCCGGCGGAAGCAGTGGGACCGTTGGCGGCGGAGACCACGCCGACAAGGTGAGCTTGCACAGCGAGACGGACAGCGGCTACGGCTCCTACACCCCGAGCCTGAAATCTCCTAACGGGGTGCGGGTTTTGCCTTTGGTACCTCCGCCTCCGGGATTGTCGGCCGCGGCGGCTTTGGCGGGGTCCCGCGGGAGCGGAACCAGCTCCTCGCTCACCTGCCCGCAATGCCATCGCAGCGCTTCCCTGGATCCTCGCGGCCTGCGCGGCTTCCAGCGCAACCGCCTCTTGGAGGCCATCGTACACCGCTACCAGCAGAGCCGGGCCGCCGCTTCTGCTACGGCCAAATGCCAACTGTGCGACCGCAGCCCTCCGGAGGCGGCCGCGGTGCTGTGCGAACAGTGCGAGGTGCTGTACTGCTCGGCTTGCCAGGTCAAATGTCACCCGTCCCGCGGGCCTTTCGCCAAGCACCGCTTGGTACCTCCTCCCGTCCAGCAGCAGAGCGCCCCTAGCGGTGCGGGCGGGATGTGCGGCGGAGGGAGCAAAGGCCCGGGCGCTGCCCGCAAGTCCCCAACGTGCGCGGATCATGAGCTGGAGAACTACAGCATGTACTGTGTGACCTGCCGGACCCCCGTCTGTTATCAATGTCTGGAAGAAGGGAAACACTCCAAGCATGATGTGAAAGCCCTGGGAGCCATGTGGAAACAACACAAGGTAAGCTTTGCCCACCAGAGGCCTGCCCTGCTCTGCATGCCAACAGAGGCTTCTGGGTGTTACTCCAGCACTTGCTAAATGAGGACAGGGGTGCTCCTCTTCTAAAGGTAGTTTGTTACTTGTTTATTTATTAAATTTATATGCCATACATCTCACTGTCTCTAGTGAATTCACCCTTGGGCTACTTCCCAAGGGTGAATAATTTCCCCCTAAAACTTTCCTGGGCCTTCTTATTGCAGAAGAAGAGCTCAATGCTGAGCAGTGGAAGAAAAGACGAATGCCATAGGCACTGCAAGAAATGTCTCTGAGGAAGTGCAGAGTTTATATCTGATATCATTAATGGAAGATTGAAATCAGGGTCACTGTTGTCTTATGTGCAGGCTGAGATTAGCATTGGTACTTCTCATTTTAGAAAAATGCTGTCTTTTTATTAAGATGAGAATGATTCACGCGATCTGAACAGAAACCAGAGAATTTTAATCAACTGTCCTTATCAAGATATTTATATATAAAGTGTAAGCAGGGATAAATTGTCTGATTTCAAATGGGCATTTTTAAGCACTCCTGATATTTTTAACAATTAGATGCATGCACAGTTCTTTACAATCTCAATTGTGCTTCTCTTAGCAACTGGTCGTATTCACCCTTTAAAGGAGTGAGTTAATCAGTTTGAAGATTACTTCAGTATTATTGGCAAAATGAGACTAACAATATACCTTCCCACTTGCCTCAACAACCCCCATTCATCTCCTGTGCCGTCTGTCACAAAGGTGGATGATTTGGCAGTTCTCCCAACCAAAGTTTTCATAGCAGCTTCAGAGCCACCAATTTCTAGCATAAGAATAGTTCAAGGCGTCCCTTGTGAGCCAAAGATCCAGGTCACTGTGAATATCAGGGATTCTTTGGGGTTTTGAGAAGATACATTCTGAGCAAAGCTTTGTGAGAAAGGTGTTTGTGGCCAGTCACTCCAGAGATTTTTAAACATTTTGTTTAAAACAACCGACTAAAACAACCATGATTTTGCACCCGAAATGCTATACAGCTTAAGCTTACAGAAATAAAGCTTAAACGATAAACAAAAAACGAATTACACATCAGTCAAAAGAAACAAACAGCGGCCAATTAAAACTGTCTGTAGTGGACAATTTCCCATCTGAATAAAAATTGCCGGGTCACAGACACAAAAAAAGGGGGGAACAATCTGGCCTTCCTTAGCTGGTAGTTTCAAAGTTTGGAACAACAATGGAAAAGGTGCATTCTCGGTTCCTTCCAAATATACCTCTCTGATGATAGCAGGACCAAGGAATAGCTCTTTCTCAAAACTCGTGACACGTACTGTAAGTGGGCTCCCATATTTCTATGCCAGAACAGGGCTTTTCAAATAACCATTGTCATATGTAGGTCAGAATCTTTTACAGTGGAACAGATTGGTCATTAGTGTATCTTTGTAGAAAGAGCTGCTTGTTCCCTGTTCAGGTAGCCTTCAACTTATTGAGCCCCAAATTTTTTTAGCTAAGCAAGAGAGTTGTCAAGTGAATTTTGGCCCATTTTATCATTTTTTTTTTTGCCAAATTGTTAAGTGAATTGCTGCAGTCGTTAAGTGAATCTGGTTTCTCCCATTGACTTTGCTTGTCAGAAGCCAGCTGGGAAGACTACAAATGGGGATCGCGTAATCCCAGGATAATACAACTGTCATAAACATTTGCCAGCTGCCCAGCACCCCAAGGTTGATTATATGACCACGGGAATGCAGCTACATTCTGTTATAAGTGTGAAAACTGTTCATAAGTCCCTTTTTGCAGGGCCATTGTAACTTCAAATGGTCAATAAATGAGCGGTTGTAAGTTGAGGACTATTTCTAATCAATCCCACATCCAAGATATGTTTTTGAATAGAAGGTGGAGCTCTTATCTGAAATCACAAACAACCCTAAAATGAATAAAGCAATTGAAAATGATCAATTGCCTGCAGTCATGTTCCTTTTTGTTTTCCTTTTATTTTCTATTTGATACTAAAATGCAGGAACACTTATTTGCAGCAAAGGATGTTAGGCTATGACAATGAATTCAACGTATGTTATGCATAAATGGAGCTTTAAAATAAGGTTCATATGGTTTTTTAATTATTAAATGCAACTATGTTGTCCTTACTCTTAAGCAGATCTTGAGATTGACTTGAAAACCAATTAAGCCCATTTGTCCTTGCTGGGAAGGAAGATTATTGATTATTCACTTTGTACTTCAATGAAATGTCTTTTATTGCTAAATAATACATACTTTATACAATGTACATCCCCCAGGGGACTGTATCAACTCCTTTATTTAGAGGTAGAGTTGCTTTGACTCTGCATAACCATACAGATACATGCACGCCATAGAGGAGCCTCCTTTTATTGATAAAGTAACATGTCTGGAAAAAAGGCTATTAACATGGTCTTTCTTTATATGTGCTAACTTTGCTTAAGGACCTTTTTTAAAAACCTGAAGTGCAATAAAAATGTCTGCATTGACTTCTCGACAGAGCTTGAGTGCTAAGCGAGGGCTCCCATCTCTTCAGTATCTCAAGACAACCCAACAGCTGTTTCCTTGTTCAGTGTGTGTGCCTATATGCAGCCTCTCCTCCTTCCACTCTGTTATACTAGTAATAATGTTCTATCTTTCCTGCAGAAAGATAAAAAGAAATTTGAATTTCATCCAACTTCAAAAAGCTACTAAAAGGTTTTTCAGATGAAGGTATACAGTAGCTCAGCTTAATAAGGGAAGGTGAGCCCCCTAGTGCGGTGATGGCAAACCTTTTGGACTTGGCATGTCAAAAATTTGATTCTTCTGGTATGTCACCCTTCCCAAACAAAAGAAAATCAATTCTCTAGCTCTCCCCGCCCCCAAATTTAGGTCACCCTGAATAGTGTCATTTGGCAATTGAGGCTGGGCCTGAAGTAGAGTCATGGACCACTGTGCTATTCAAAAAAGTTTCGTTGTGCTGTTCCAAAAGGTGTGTGAGCCTTGGGGAACAGAGTGATTGGTCTTGTGGCCCAGAGCTCCCCAGGATTTGCCATATACAGTATCTTCAGGTAGTGTTCTCTTTCTCTTTACAGGCTCCTATGGCCTACCCAAGGCTGTTCTGGATCATACAGGGCCTTTCTTGAAGTAGCTTTTGAGAATGTTTTTCTGTGGAGTTCATTTCCAGTCTCCAAAAACTGCACATCCCATTCTTGTGTGATTTTTGGAAGCTCTAGAGACCATATAAGAATGGAATGTGCTTTCATGAGCCTCCAAACTCTCTGGAAGTTATGCAAAAGTGCTGTGCTCTTGCATGGTCTCTAGATTCTCCAAACACTGTGTGAGAACAGGGTGTGATCTTGTGTGACTTCCAAAGGGTTCATAGGCTTCATGAGAGCTCCTCACATTTTTGCACAACCTCCGCACCTCCAAAAATCACCTGAGAACAGGACGTGCTTTCAAGAATGGGTGTTAGCTATAGGGGATCACTGTCAAGTTACCCAAAATATTGTGCCATGTGAGCTTAGACACATGTCATAGGTGTGTCATCACAGCCAAAATGGATCCCATGACATTATGACTTGCCAGGTCCAAGCCTAGAGATGAGACAGTGAGATCCAGTCGAGTACAATTGCTTATTTGTTTACACCTAATGGACAAAATCTTGACAAATTAAAGTTATAATCTTCTAATCTAGTAGATACATCCTGAGAGGTTTCAGGGTGCAGCTATCCTGAACCTCTTCCTTTTGTCCCCCTCCAGTTCAAGACTGTACAGTCTCTTAATCCAGGCTTCTTTCTTGGTTAGCTCGAAGTCTCCACCTCTACTCCTGCAGATGCACCTTTCATCATATGATCAGGACTTTGCTGTGGGGAGAAATGTCTCACCCTGTGACCTACCCCTGTGCCTGGAGTCATGGTCTCATGCCATCTCAAGGATAATGCCATCTCAAATTCTTTGGGAATTCTGCTTCAGAATGGAAATGTATCATTGGGGGCTGTCTGGGCTCCTATTTGGAAGGGACATTTTCTTCAGTTTATCTCCCAACTCCAAGAGTTTTGCTGTAAATGTTAGGAAAAGGACCCCCCACATGTCAGAATTGCCAGGATGCCAACATTTGGATTTTGTGAGTCAGTGGAGGTTTGTGAGTCAGTGGAGAGTTGAAGCCCCACACCAGTGGGGAGTCTTTCAAGTTGCTAAGCCATGCATTTGTTTGCAACTGCCCACTTCCCAATGCACACCTTTTTCTCCAATTGCCTTTGAGATTTCACTGCAAAAGAAGGAACAAACATTTGCCAATACATGCACATAGGCTGAGGGAAAGCCTGTAGTATATTTTCTTTTCCGCTTGGGAAGCAGACATGGGGCCATTTGTTTTTAGGCACAAAGCCAGGGAAACCTAAGGGGGGGGGGTTAAACTAAATCGTTCATTTATTGTCAAGCTGAAAAGGAAAGCAAATGAGCGCTGATTGGCTGGGTGTTCTTTGGGCAGAGCTATTAGCCCTAAAGGGCAAACATTGATTGGCTGACAGGTCCCTGCAAGCTCCAGACTTGCAAACGTAAAGCATTACTATGCTAATAGCATTTTGATTACTTGACTAAATCTGCAAATCAGTCAGGACCACCCCAGTCAATCTCAGGTTCATTTGTTGTGCTATTGAAAGAGGGGGAAGAGATGGAAAATCTGGTGGCTTGGAAGAATTCAAAGGCAAATATATGTTATCTCCACCAACAGTCCCATCAGTGAGTAGAAAACAAAATGCAGCTTTAAAGCAAAACAAGCCAGGCGTCTAATTAACCCAGCACTGTTTTTATGGCTGTTAGCTGCTCTCTAGAATTTCAGATGCCTTTTCCAGCCTCACAAGGAGGTCATGCATAACAAGACAAATGTTTTTTTTTATGAAGCTACCGATGTGGGATACAGCTCTGGGCTTGCATAATTTATTCTAATAAAAATATGTTCGTTTTGTGATACAGTAGTGGGTTTTTTTTAAGAACAGTGAGTAAAGCATCACTAAAGCAGAATTTCATCAGTATCCTCTGTAGTATAAACCCAGGAATTAACAGAGGAAAGTATTCTTTTTGTTTCTTCATTAATGAAAAATAAACATTTCATTTTAAAATACCACAGTGATTGATATGGGATGAAAGGGTTTTGGGATGAAAAGCTCATCCTATAAACCAGAAAGCCCTTGCTTCAACTCCCATCTGTCATGGACTCACCAACTATAAATAGCCTACTATTTACCAGTCTAACTTGCCCTCTCCCTCCATAATGATCTTGACCTATTTATAGGGTTATTGTAAAGATTAATGAGAAAATGAACATGGAATACTCTTAATGCTTCAAAGTACAACATTATTATTACCATGTTATAGGAATAGGTGATTGTTGTCTGTGGAAGACATCTATTAGATTTGAGCATTAGCCATTCTGGCTGAGGTTTATCCCCCTATATTGTAGAAGATGAGACCCTTCCTTCCTTCCTTCCTTCCTTCCTTCCTTCCTTCCTTCCTTCCTTCCTTCCTTCCTTCCTTCCTTCCTTC
>JANHGC010006801.1:10387-24888 GCA_027560395.1 Boaedon fuliginosus | reverse complement strand
CTTATCTCTTCTAGCTATTCTCTGGAATTCTGCATTCAATTGGGTGTATCTTTCTCTTTCTCCCTTGCCTTTCGCTTCCCTTCTTTCCTCAGCTATTTGTAAAGCTTCCTGAGACAGCCATTTTGCTTTCTTGCATTTCTTTTTCTTTGGAGTGGTTTGGGTTGTCCATGATTACATAATCACAATCTGGGCACTTAGCAATAGATTTACACTTATGACTGATTGCAGTGCCCTGTAATCATGTGGCCACTATTTGTAATGTTCCCTGTTGGTTTCCTTAAGAAAGTCTGTGGGGAAGCTGTCGGGGAAGAACACAAGTCGGTGGGGTAGGTTTCCCTACCTGCACATTCTCTTCCAGCCTGTCTGTGCCTTGGGCTACCCCTGCCACTCTCACACACACACGTACCATGCACCCTGTATCATGATTTAGTGAGTGCTGGAAAAGTTACATCTATATTTTATGCTCTAAAGTCTTAGAAAGACATCCCATTCCAATGGGTTTCTGCAAAACCTGCCATAGCTAATGATTCCCTACTTTGTGCATATATATTTTAGTTCTAAATTCTTGTGCTTTTTTTTCTCTTGCAGGTGACTCTACACACAGGTCTGGAGGTACCTCAGACTGTAAGACCCCCAAAGCTGCCAAGCAACTGAGTTCCTGCTAATTATATCTCAGCTAGATTTTATAATCTTTCTAAATGATCAGTTTTAAAATAACACACTCATAGTTGAAAATCAGAATAATGATGGTTAGATTTAGGGGTTTTTGCGGGGAGATTAAAACAGCCAAGAGGGCCTCTGTGACCCACTTCTTTTTTACATGTATTTTACACATAAAAAGGGGTGGGCTTCAAATCCACCGTTCCAGATGCCCTCTTAACTTTATTTTAACCTATCCTGTGGATACCCCTGTTTAAATAACTCCATGATTACCTTCTTATTTCTACATGCCTTTTAAACTTTTATATTGTTTCAAGAGTGCTTATACTACCGAACTGCCTGTGCATTTTGGCTTTATCTTTGTGTGGAAGCTTACCATCTGTCCTCTAAAGGTAATCACATAAGTGAATGCTTAGTTTCTTTTCACACATCGATTCTTTTTTCATACAGCAAAAAAGAGAAATTGACAGTATACAGATGCTGTTGACTATAGCGAAAATTAATCATCTTTAATCTCCTCTGGATCACATTTGCATGATCCTGATCTGTGGCCATGATATATTGACATAGAGGATTATAGCTATATCCTTTATGGCCTAATTGCTGGAAGGAGTTTCAGTACGGTAGAGGCTGCTGTCCTTGTGCAGATGTTTGGATTAAGTGATATCTAGATCACTTTGATGATTCCAAAGATTTGGGCATGGCAGAATAAAAATAGAGTGGATTGGGTTCAATAGCGTAATTATAATTCCTTCTACTGTAAGGATTAAACTTCTAACACAATATATACAGTACTGCAAATCTCCAAATGTTTAATCCAGATCATTGTAGCTTTCTCTTTGAATATCTCTTCTGGTAACTCTGCCTTCAACACAAAGCTCATACTGTGCTGCTGTATTTCTGTGTGTTGACTTTGCACTGACCTTGAGTGCCACATTGTAATCAGATAATTTTTAGACAGAGCAGATGTTTAGAAGAAACCAAAGATCCATACATATATGGGGATATGAAGCAAAGGAAGCTCTGAATCCATATCTACACAAAGATGACACATCATTGATGTTTTGATGAATTCTATACTCACGTTTTCCTTCTTTGCCTTGTTGTCATTATTCCATTTGAATTCATCTGGCAAAAGGAACTTCAGCTTGTACTCCTATACTTCTACTAGTCTTTGTAGATGCAAATCTTATACTTGCAAGGTTAAGACATTATCAAGGGTAACTAATCTCTTCTTTCCGGAAACAAGTTGGAAGTTGTTACTACATCTCTAACAAGTATCTTAGCCTTTTCACCAATTAACTGATTATTTCATTCTAAACTTGCCAATTTTAATTATTTCTCCCAAGATCTACATCCAAAGCAGTTATTGGGAATATATTTAATGTTCAGAAATGAACAGCACTTAATCAAATAGAAAATTTTACATTTGCTTTAGCTCTGTATTCAACAGTATTAAGTTAAAAGTTAAACATGTGTTTAAACATTTGTTAAAGTGTGCAGTAAAATCATTTAGCTTTTCCTTATGCCAGCCAAATGAATTTCTGTAATGGACTTTAGCAAGTCAGCAGCATGAGGAGGAAAAATGAAGTCCTTTTTCTCTCTCTGAGCTGGTTTGAAATACCTTTCCTAGCAGAAGTGAAAATTTAGCACAGGCTGAGCAGTGCACAATTTCTGGTTTATATTAAACTAGAGTTCACTGCTCATCATCAGTTAAAGCAAAGAAAAATCTGGTTTGGTTTCCCAATTTGAAAATTAATAAGTTCATGGATCCTATTAGCTTTATTAATAATTATCCTTCAAATAATGCTATTCAGATCTGTTTCTCCTTATGAAGATACAAACGCACACTCTAATTTGTCAAACAGTACATCAAGTATGAAAAAGCTTGAGGTGGCTGAATTTGTACTATTTCAAACAGCGAGTGGGCAAAACAACCCCAAAAGAGTGATTCCCCACATAATATATTCCTCCTACACAGAAAGCCAGCAGGATCAATTAAAAAGTTGGTTTAGACATAGAACCTATTTCCCAAGCTGCTTTGTAAACTTTATATAAGGAATATTCTCTGTAGAGAAACATTTTCTTAACTGCACCTGAATCTTACATCTTAAATTATGGCATAAGAGGATCCTATTTAACTGGTTTAGACCCAATAACTTTTAAAGTCCAAATCAAATGCTCCATCTTGTTTAACGGGGCAGACCTCACTATGTGACATTTGAGGTCGTGTTGCTTTGACGAAGTTGGAAGTGCTTCAGCGTATCTAGATCAGCTTTTCAGAATCAAAGAAATTAAGCAGATCATCAAAGTTCTACATATTTGGCTCCTAATCTTTATTCTTTAATTAAGTCCATGTGCTGAAGTTATGTCTGTGTTTCTTCATTTTGAGGTGGAGGCTGTTATATCATCTACTTGTAACTTTATGATCATCATGCGTACATCAGCAATAGGTTCTGAAGGCTAGGTGCCATACAGCTTTTTATGTGAATTAATCAAAATTCTTCCATAATATAAAAGCTAGCAGTTGGAATTCAAACATTCCTTCTGCCTATATCCTGGGGAATTGCTTTGGCAGTGTTGAGTACTTGGAAAAGGATTATATAAAAAGAGGGAGGATATTAGGATAATTATGCAATTTCTTTACTATTTTTTCCAGCTTGTTTCCAATAAATCAAAAAGCACTAGATGAAGATAAATTTTACACATGGAAGAGCAAATGAAATTGGAATGATTTTTCCCCTTTTAATTTTAAAACTCTTTTAGAGAAAATGGTTTCTATTGCAGGAAAGAATATTCAAATTAATCTGTCTTGCATGGGCTGGAGGTTCTTTCTTGTAAAGTATAGAAATGGTTCTCTGAGTGGTTTAATTGTTAAATATTGATATGATGAGATATTTAAAGTAGCAAATGACACTGCTCTGATTTTTTTTCTTGCTTAAAATATGTCCTATCTTTGTCCAGAATTTTAAAATTATTAATATTTAGTAGAGTTAGCTTCAGGCCTACCTCAACAACTTCACATATTATGGACCTTGTTCACTGTGAACATGCCTTGTATAAACCTAGACTTGGTAGGAAGAACAGTGATATTTGAAGTACTTTTCTGTAGGCAGGGAACCCATTCTGCCTGTACGAATCCCAAATCATTCATTGCACTAAGCCATAATGTGAACTATTTGGCTTAGCTAAACATGTGTGAATCCAGACATCTTTAACTTGTTGAATGAACTTGTTGAATGATTAAGAAGGTATTTCTGGTTTATATGTGTGTCTGTGCCTGCACACATACACACACACACACACACACACACACACACCACAATCTTATTGATGGTGGTCAGGTATAATAAAAATGCTTCAACATCACTGATGGATTTAGTATTAATTAGTAGAATATTACAGTTTAGCATGGTATGGCTTGTTACACTAGGTATTACTAGGCAATTAATATTCCTTATTTGGGGTAAAGCCAAATTCTTTTGAAACATTATGAATTTTTCTTCAATCGATGCCCAGCAATCTGAATACTTACCAATCATTTTTATAATCCTGCTGTAGAATTTTTATGTTTAGGTTTTGGTATATATTTTTATATAATTTCATATTGTGTGCACTTGCACTATGTTTTTCTTGGTGGTAATGAAAAAAACAGATGAAAAGGCGAACCTTAGATATCAGAATTCTCCATTCTTGTTCAGAAATAAATGAATCATCAATTTCTGTGCTTTCTTGCCTGATGATTCAGAGACAATCCACTAGGAGAAATTCTGAGACATCTTTTTATCCAAACCAAGGACCATTTTACTAACAACTTTGCAGACGCTATATAATATGAACACACAATGACATAGCAATTCTCTGGTGACATGCTGCTTTCAAATATCAGTTGACTTATTCATATTTTGTATTTTGTAGAGGAGATCTAATCTTAGATGGCTGTAAAACAGGGTTGTCAAACTCAAAGCCCATGGGCTAGACCAGGCCCACCAAGTGCTTAGATCTGGCCTGCAGGGCCACCTTGAAAACAGCGGACTGCCCACGGTGCCTCTGCCAGTGAAAATGGAGCTCAGAAGGGCCACATGCGGCCCTCCTGAACTCTGTTTTCACTGGCAGAGGGTTGCAGGAGGCTGTTGCAGCTGAAAACGGAGCTTGGGAACACATTTTCACTGGCAGAGTGCTTGGGCAGGCAAAGGCACCCCTAACACAATTGATGTCGAACTGGCCACACTCACCCTGGCCAAGCCCGTGCGAGGTCAAACACAATCCTGATATGGCCCTCAATGAAATTGAGTTTGATACCCCTGTTCTAATACAACATAGGAAGAAATTCTTAAAACAGAGCAGTTAGAACAAAGCAGCCTGTGATTACCAGATAATGCATGTTATCTTGAATGATCGAAACATTATACAAATCTCAATAATGATTGTTGTTTTATTAAATCTACCTCTCCCACCTATATTCAGATACCTTTCATCAGAATAGGAAACAGCTGATTTATGTAGCTAAGAAAACTTTGAATTTCCCCCCCTCTTTAAAGCAATCAATATCATGTGGTATATACACAAAGTAATACATATTTTTTTAAAAAACTAATAGGGATTACTGCCCTAGATGTTTAATACGTTTTGGATATACACATTCAGAAGGTGATGCAAAACCATAAAAGTGGTAAAAAGAGAAACTATTAAAGAGGAATAAATCAGCTGTTGATTTATCCAAGGTCTGGTGGATTTTTCTCTCCATGTCTTTTTTTTTTATCCCTCATTATTTTAGGGGCAGTGGAAAGTCAATGTATACTACAGTAATGCCAGAAACAAATTGGGGGAGGGAATAATGTTTTTTGTTTTATTGTTTTAGTTCAGACCGCCTGTTTTTTTGGGTGGGAACAAGGGAGTTAATTGATTTAATTGTTTTGCTGGTTTTTTTCGATTTTGCAAGTCATCCAAGTCTTCTAGAGTGGGCGGCCAAATTAAATTGAATAAATTACATTTAAAAAAATAAAGTCAAAGCAACTTTTAATAGGATAAGAGATCTAGATGGAAGTCAGGTAAAAATAAGTCTGTTTTACTTCTACAAAATATATACCTAACGAAACAGACCTAGGAATATAGCTCATAAAGATGGACTAAGTTATTCTGGCAAAATAAATGAAGTTTGATGTCTTTGGGCCTGTTTCTTTAATGAAGATAAAGCTCTGCTTTATATATTTTCTATGTGTTCCAGTAAACATTAGTAACAAATTCAGATAGATCTATGAACAAAACTATTATTCCCTGAATGAGTTTGGGACCAATCTGTTTGGCAGGAAACAGACCGTCCAGAGACCTTACGAACAAAACAAGAGCATCTTTTTGTTGTTTTGATTATTCATTTGGTTATGGGATTACTTTTCTTAACCTAATAATGCCAGGAAGAGCAAACATTCATGCAAAATGTTAATTATGACTCCAGATCTCTTGTTAGGATATTTTACAAGTCTCCTCCCTTGAATATCATCTGAAAATGAATAAATAAATTTAGTAAGATTGCCACCTTCAAATTTATCCAGCTTTGTGTGTAGGAACAAATTATGGTAGTAGACTCAGTATCAGTTGTTTTGTTTAATTCTGAGTCTGTGCTTTGCTTCTCTGGATCTCACCAGGGAAACATATCCAGATACTATATTCCACAGCTGCTATTACCACAGAACCATGCTGCTATCCCCTCTTTTTTTCTTGCCTTCTTTTGACCTTTTTCATGTGACTTTATCCAAGCAGTTGGATGGCTATTGAGGAAGTACATGAGTAAGACTTTGCCACAGCAGATAAAATGGCACACTTAGGTTCTTGGTTGAATGTCCTGGGGCTATATTTTGCAAGCATGACGTTCAAAACCATGCAGAAATGAAAAATATTGTTCCAACACGTTTGGCAAGTCTTGTTATTTTATATATTTGGTTCAGGGATGATATCCACCCATCTACCAAAGTACAATCCATGCATGTATGTGGTCAGCTGGCCATGCTACTTTGTCATGTTATAAAGCTCCCCTGTGTTCTATCTCCTTTCCTATATTGTTAAATGCATACTTAGTATTCTTACATTAATATTAAAGAGACAAATACCTCTTCCACAATTTCATTAATGTAAATCTTTGTGGGGGATGCGTGGAATTCAGTGCAACTTTAGCATTGTAAGCTGAATCCCTGAAAAAAATTCTTTCTGTAGATGGTTCAGGCTCAAAGACATGTCAATATGGCTTTAGAGAAACAATAGCACTGGGCAGCAGAGAATTACTTCCTTGATAATCTAAGAGAAAAAAGTTAATTTTCTGTTGAGTTCCCCTATATGCGTATTGTTCCTCTATAGATTGTGATAGCAAGAAATTCTGAGGATTTTTTAGGATTACACAAACATTACAGAGGATTTAGTGGTAAATAAGAAGGGTTTGAAGACCAAAGCCACTTTTTAATGCTTTTAAAAAAAAGCCTTAAACCCTACAACCACAACTTTAGATTCTCTTTTTCATTAAGAAGGAGAAAAATGAATCGACATCCTTAACTCATAACATACCACTGTTAAGTATAGAGAATGGTAATTTGTCATTCTTTCTTTAGATCGTTCCGTTCCATGACAAACTTGTTTCCTGTAATATTTTTGAAACTAACTTTGAATAAAATTATGACATAACATGTCAGAGAACTATGCAGTTGCTCAGTGGTTTTTCTATTCAAAGATTAAAACAGAAAACCCTGAAGTTTTGTTGATGTAATTTTGTCCAACAGTCTTTCATTTAGTCTGGTGTTGGGAGTGAGTGGGAGGAAAACATTCTTTTTAGGTAAAAGAACAGTGGGGTTACTTGCTTTATTCTATTCTGTATGAAAATTGAGTTGGCCAGGTGAAAACAGAATAAAGAAAATGCCAACACCTACTGTAAAATGAAAAATAAAAAATAGAAAGGCCATGATCCATCAAACAGGTATACTGAAGACCATAGATTTCAGTAAGTGTGCCTAATTTTGTGTAGGATTGTAGCTATTAAGCTATTTACAGAGTTTAAGAGGAGACATTGATATTTCATATTACACATGTAATGTAGTAATGTATGCATACCTAACATCTTAGTGTAAATAATACATTGTAATGTAGTTAAGTAGTCTGTTATTGATCAGTGGTCAAGTTCCATTGTAGTGTTGTAGATTTTTTAAATGTCTTCAGCAAAAAAGAAAAGGAGTACTTGGTTTTCAAGCTACTTAGATGTGTAGAGCATGAGGAAATGCGCTATTTCGACTTTTTTCCATCTGCTTTTAATATGGCCACTATTTAGAGAGATGGGAGTCATGCACTGCAATTCAAGACACTGCATTGTGGTTACTGTTGCAATCCGACTGATTCAGTTGTACACAAACACAGCTGTTTTGCCTGTAGCAGGCCTGGACCATGCATGTCTCGGTCTAGTGGTCCTCTTTGTGTGATGGATGCCTGGAAGTTCTCCATTTCACTTGCAATGTAACACGTGAAGCCACACTCCATGCTGAGGTCTTTACACACAAAAGTCCATTGCAGATCGTCTTCAGGGGAAAGTGGGTCAGGAACCACAAAAAAAAGGGGGGCTCCTCATGAAGTAGAAAATCCCATCATTATGATGCTCCATAATTTATTGTGTAAATAGAGGAAGCTTGATAGCCTTGGAACCAATGAAGATGTGGAGAGTGGTTTGTTGGTTTATTTGTTTGTTAGTTCTTTCCTCCTCCTTAGACATAACCATCCTGAAAAGGCTTCTAATGTTTTTGAGGGAACTTCAGTAGCAGTGATGAGTGCACAAAAACAGAAGCTCCAGGGCTGTCATTTTGATTTCAGTCATGATGAAGAAGGAAGGAGTTATATCTCTTCCACCTGCCATAACCCCTAAATTACAAAATCCATATGTGTAACAAATGACATGTATATTAATTGCATTCTTGCAATTCTGCACTTCTAGTTTTGCTCGTAATGTTCAAAGTGTGGAACAGAAATATGCAAAAATCCGATTTAGGATTTTTGTAGTTTGATCGATTATAGCTGGGAGGAGAAGGTTTTGGTCCAGCTTAAAGAAGCTTTATTATGGCTTTCTCTTAATTTTCCAAAACCCTGAATAGAAAATGGTGGTATTAATATATGAAAAAAGAAACAGAAGATAGTATTAAAATAACGTCATAATCTATTTTTTCCCATTTAAGAGGGTGAATCAATTTGAAAAAAAACCCCAGAAAATGTGGCTCATTATTGGTGTTGTTTTAAGCAATTACCTATTTTTATTGACAATATTGAAAATCAAAGAGAACAGTGAAGTGATGTAGAAATTTAGGGTGAAATAATCCTATCAGGGCTTCTTCAAAATTCTAGAGAACCCTTAGACAAATTACTTGTGCTTTCATTCCAAAATATGAATGAATTTAATTATGTATTTCATTTATTCGTACTGTCTTGTTCCTCTTTTGACCACCCTAAGTGTTAAAATCTGATATTCAAAATGCTTTGCTCACCACAGATATAACTGATGGCTGTGATATCCTTGTTGTGATTACAGCATACATAAATTTGCAGAGGTCAACCATCAGTTGATAACCCTAACCATAAACTATTTGGCGTGAAAAAAGTGCAAGAGCTGGAATAAGCAGATAGAATCGTTTCCCCCCCACAAAATTAATTGGTGGGCAAAAATGGTTTTGGGGGGAGTGGGGGAGAAGGAATGATGCTTGCAACCAGGATATAATTACAGAGGACTATATGAACTCTCCAAACGTACGTTACAAAGCTTTTTTTTTAACCCTCATATAGTTTGGTTCTCATGTATCAGCATCATGTAATAACAGAGAGGGCCAATTCAAGTACACATAAGTCAGTCATGATCAGCCAATGCAGCACTAGAATAAGAGTGGTACTAGGATCAGATACTGGTATAATTGTCTCAAAACAGTCAATTGGCAAAATCTGATTCATGGAATAGTATCTCTTAAAATGCCATAATTTCAGGGTTTATCATCCATTTCTCTTTCACACAGGAAGGAAGTCAATCCCTGATTGGGTTTCCACATTCCATTAAGTCAAACCATGGCTTGTTTGGTTTTGACTTGATACGTTGCATAGACCCAGCCAATTTTGTTTCATTGAGCTGACCCCCAGTTTTGAAAAGTTCATCCATGAGATGCCAAGCATTTGCTCCTGACCTGTCAAATGCTTGCTTGGATCACTGCATTCACCTAATCTGTCTCAGGGAAGTATGATGGGAAGTGACCAGGTGGGAAGATTCCACCTTACAGAAAGGTCCATTCTCCCCCACCCCCTTATACACCAGAGATTCACTGGTTTGATAGAAAGAACTAATTAGAAAGTAGTATCAATAGCCGGTTTTCAAGGGTAACCATGGTTTTGATCGTAAATGGCAGAAAGCCATAGAGTGGGGCTTTGCCCTTATAAATGTTTTTGTTGGAAGATGGTCAAGCTAAAGGATGTCCTTTTATTTTCAATATTAAAAATGCAGGATTCCTCTTGGGAGTTTCACAAGTGTTCCTAACCCTGTGTTACATAAATACTGTCAATAAAAATATAATGTTGTAAAAAATAGTGAACGGAAGCACAGCCCAGAGACATGGTATGATGACAATGTTCTAGAATTAATGCATGAGGTAGAAATGCTGTTTTTTCTCAAGTTATAAAAGCATGGAAGATGTTAACTTAAATGTTGGCAAAAAAAAAAGAAAAGAAAGTCACATGTTATGTTAAAGTCTGGTTAAGTAAGCAAAACATTGTTTGCACTAGTTGTCATCCCTAATCGCACCATATTTTGTTTATATCCTTAGATCTGGTGGAATGTACATCTTCTATATCACCAGATCAAGAAAGGAGTTCAGAAAAAAACAACAATTTTTTTCTAATTTTTTACCTGTAGCAAAGTTTGTATTTTTTGAATTGGAAGCAAAATGTTTTTGTCTTATTGTCTCAAATGTTTATGTACTACCTTTTTGAAAACATGAAGTATAAGTTTATGCTGTTTTACAGATTTAAAATAAATTCTTACTACACTGCCAACAAATCCAAAGACACTGTCTCACTTATTTTTTTTGGCTTAGATAGAATTGCAATTGTGTACTCTTCCCAAAGCATCTAGATCAGTATTTCTCAATCTTGGCAACATTAAGATGCATGGACTTCACATCCTAGAATTCCCCCGCCAGCAGGAAGGAAGCAGAAGCAATTAGATCATATATGTCTCTATTAAACAGATTATTTACTTGCACAGCAATGGCTCCACCCAGGGTCTGTGTCAATGGAGGAATATAAAGAATAAAACATGGGATATTTCCAGTTTAAAGCAGATATCCCATATAATTTTATGGTGTGAACAGATTTCATGCCCAGCCTAGCCAGAAGGAACACCCCAGAGAGAACAAGTAAACTTAGAGCAGATAGGTCTTCTAAGAAGCTTTCAAGGAGCAACGCAAGCACAACTCCTATGAAATCTTGAAAACCACCAAGATGGATTTTTGTTTCATTTTACTTTTTAATCCCAAAAGAATGTCACAAAGGAAGGAGGGATGAACATGTCTGTTAGGACTACCAGATCTGAGCTGTGACAAACAACCACTAGATGGCCACGAAGAGATACAGAAAATTCAAATTTCTTAGCAGCCATCTAGTAGCCTTGCTCTTGCAGCTCAAACCAATTGCCTGTAAAGCACTTGGTATGATTCCATAAAAAATATTTCCACTCTGAAAAGCCTATGGTTTAATTATGCCTATGATTATAATTAAGCCTATGATTATGAAGTGATCATAATCTTCATTTGGAGAAAAAGCAAAAAAAAAGTGATTTCCTGCCCAAATTCCTGAAATGGGGATACAAAAACTATATATAATGTTATATTTAGAATAGAATAGAGTTGGAAGGGACCTTGGAAGTCTTCTAGTCCAGCCCTCTGCTCAAGCAGGAGACCCTATATCATTTTAGATAAGTGACTGTCTTAAAAACCTTCTTCATAAAAACCTCCAGTGCCCACAATTTCTGAAGGCAAGCTGTTCTAATTAATTGTCCTCACTGTTAGGAAGTTTCTCCTTAATTCCAGGTTACTTCGCTCCTTGATTAGTTTCTACCCATTGTTTCTTGTCCTACCTTCTGGTGCTTTGGAGAATTGGTCCCCTCTTCTTTGTGGCAGCCCCTCAAATTTTGGAATACTGCTATCATATCATTTAGAAGAATGACACTGAATAGTTTCCCCAAATTATAAGTCTGAAATCATGAAATATTACACAATATTTCATACACAAATCATGGGAAAGTTCTATACTTTCAGGTCCTCTGTGGAGCAGATTAAATTGAAGATTATGTACCTTTTGTATGGAAAACCAACATATTTTACTCTTTGGCAGACAAGTTAAGCAAGCTACTTTTGAACTCCAAATGCAGAAAGGTTTGGCATACAGAAATAGAAAACAATGTTTCTTAAAACCCATATTCTCTACTCCCTTAAAAAACAAGTGCAAAAAAGTTGATATGATCTTTTTTTTTGTTTGGATGTTGAACTTTTATCATAGCTAGAGAGCACTGAAGTACTAAGGCAGCATTTAATATTCAAAATGAGTAACATTTCTATCTTGCACTACTAAAGAACTATTTAAGAGCAGTGCTTTTTTTCTGGGGGAACGCACCGGAACGGAGTTCCGGCACCTTTTTTTCCTTAGACTTCTTTTGTATATTAGTATATCTATGGTGCCTTTTTTTTTTTAGTTCCAGTACCTTTTTTTTAGAAAAAAAGCACTGTTTAAGAGGATGCAGGTCCGAGTCAATGGTGTCCTGTTAAAGCATTTACTCCCTTAAGTATTACACATTTTAACAGATTTATCTTCTGCAAAATGTTTACCCCCCACCTTTTCTTGAGAAGGTTCAAAGCAGGGGAAAAGTCTCTTTTTCTGAGTTAATTTGCAATCTGGGCACCATCTCTCACCATTCTAGAACTGTCTAGAACTGAGCTCCATAAAGACCTTGGGACTCAAAAGACTTGGAAATAATCCCCTCATTGAGAACTCCATATACCATTATCAAATTATATTTTTAATGTGATAGCAAGGGAAAAATTATTAAACACTTAATTGGATAATATGCCTATAAAGATTAAACCAAGTTTAGATTTTGTTCTGGCCCATCTACTATGCTGGGGAGCCCAGATACCGACACAATTCTACTTAAGAGTTTATTAAAGAGAAATGGTATTATTATATTTTATCCCACCTTTTTATTAAATATAACTCAAAGCAGTTAACATACACAATATTCCTGCCTCCTATGCTCCCAACAACAACTTTGTGAGGTGGGTTTGGCTGAGAGAGAGAGAGGGAGTAACTGGCTCAAAGTCACACAGCCAGCTTTCATGCCTAAGGCAGGACTAGAACTCACAATCTCCTGGTTTCTAGACCAGCACCTTCACCACTACACCAAACTGGTCCTCTTGCATTACATATTATATGTGGTCAGCACTTGAAGATGAACAGAATACGTTTTCAGTGGGAAGAGGACTATTTGATCTTCTTCAATCAAATGCTAAATACTAGATTTTTCCTCAAGATTAAAGCTGTAGGCAAAGTTTTAAAAATGGATCAGAGCATCACAAAGGAGTCCAAGAGTCCAAATTAAGTCTAAAGAGTCATCCCAATAATAATACTGGAACTGCCATTTGCCATAGATCATTCATAGAAATGAACTGTAGAAAATATAATGAATTCAGAGCAATTAATCAGAATATTTTCTGTGCATATTCATTTCAGTGTAAAACTTTCTGACAAACTCTTCAGCATATATGTTGGTAACCAGTTCAACCAGTTCAGTGGTAAATAATTGTGCAATTCAGGTAACATTTGCAAAATTTAGTTTTCAAATGTATTTCTTCTTATTGCATGCTAATCAACAATACACTATTAAATTCAGATTACAAATGGAATCTTCAAATGAGTTTTTATTTTATTTTTTAAAGGAACAATTAGGTTTTTTTAAAAAAAGAGTTATTTTGTTACACAGTTTCTTCATCCAATTCTGTGTTCTTTATAAGTTCATTTATTCGATTTGGAAGATTTGATCTTCCTTATGTCACAACGTTGAAGAATCAAAGTTCCATTTTTAAATTTTCCCAACCGTCCTGTTGGCAATATGTTCTGTTTTGTTGTCTTCTTGGATTTTCTGTTTTTTAAAAAGAAAACATCTATTTGTGTACATATGCATGTTTTATTACAGTGTCAACTCTTGGTGACCACATGGATAAGATTCTCATGATGTTTTTATATATACATACAAAACAAATGAAACTATAGCTGTTTCTGGAGTTTGGCAAATATATTTTAAATATATATATTTTAATCACAATAATTGTTTCAACATTTTATCCTGAAAGTTTCAAACTATCAAGAGATTTCTATTGCTTCTGAAACTGAACCACAGTCCCATTTAATGACAAACACTAATTATTTCTCCCTGCACTTCACACACAGGGGGAAAAAAAGAGACTAAAGGTTCAGTCATTTAATGCCAAAACTATAGTATTGTTTAGTACTATATGTGAAAAAAGCTTAATAAGTACAACCAACATAAATCCAAAAATAAATACAATTTATTACACCTGGTTTATATAAGATTGAAATCTTGGCTCACCTCTCTTCATGCCCTCTCTTTTTTCTCCTCTTCAGAGAATCAGATTTATTTTCCTGTTAATGAAAATTTATTTATTTATTTAATTAATTAATTACATTTTTATTCTGCCCAACTCCCAAAGGACTCTGGGCGGCTTACAACATGGATAGCAATAGCACTCAGATTTTATATACTGCTTATC
>JANHGC010006801.1:0-10287 GCA_027560395.1 Boaedon fuliginosus | reverse complement strand
ACGCTGGCTGGGGAATTCTGGGAGTTGAAGTCCACTCATCTTAAAATGGCTGACGTTGGGAAACACTGGTCTAAAACACTGAACATTAAATTCTGTTGGTGACTTTACATTAGAAATGCTTTAAGCAACTCTACCGCATTATTCAGGTTTATTTCTTACAAATGGGAATGTATAGGTGAGAAGATGCTTTCTTAAAACACGTACTACAGATTCACTGCCCTTTCTTAAGAGATGGGAAAAGCTCCCCGCTTAACAACTCTGGAACAGTATAAACTCATACTTAAAATCAGAATTTACTCTCGTAGCCAAAGTTATGACTTGAATAATATTTACTTGATTGAAAATAACCAGATTCATTTGTTCTATCCACTAGTTATTTAGTGTCTCAATCTAAATTCAGACATTTGAGAAATCTGGAATTTCAACTGAAATGACTTGCCTGTAGATGTAGTTGTTCTGTGTGTTGTGTGGGCACACAGGACACAGCCTAGAACAGTCAACTTCAGTCCCAACTGTCTGAAAAGTTCTGTGTCAAAACTGCCCCAAGATCCACTTTTGTTCCTCAGGTACGTCATGGCGCTGCCCAACCATGTAGACAAAGAATATTTAGTTGAGGGTTGCAAGCAAGTTAAATCTGATTGCATTATTATATAATAAAAAGGGGTTGGAGAGCATTCCTACCATCCATTTAGCACATTTTTTTTCTCAGTCTACTCTAATATAAAAGAAGTTAGGGAAGATACCATCCATTCAAGTATAAAATTAACCATCTTGCTATACTTACTTGAATTAAATCAGATGTGTCTGTTATGAGTTATCCCTAGTGGGGGCAACTGCTCTATTCCATGCAGAGGTGGTATTCAGCCAGTTCCGACAGGTTCAGGAGAACCAGTAGTGATCATTTTGATTGGTTTGGCGAACCGGCAAATACCATCTCTGATTGGCTGACCACAGCAAATACCACCTCTGATTGGCTGACCGCATAGCCATGCC
Organism: Boaedon fuliginosus; assembly: GCA_027560395.1. Taxonomy (NCBI): domain Eukaryota; kingdom Metazoa; phylum Chordata; class Lepidosauria; order Squamata; family Lamprophiidae; genus Boaedon; species Boaedon fuliginosus. The sequence continues at coordinate 9,294 of JANHGC010006801.1, read as the reverse complement.
CACCAAGCCACACCCACAGAACCGGTAGTAAATTTGAATTCCACCACTGATTCCATGTCTTGCCAAAAATCTGAAATAGCCTTGTCATGTAAATAGCAGGTTTTTTTCCCCTCATAGGGCCCTGCTAGGCTGCTCTGTATTTAGGGTCCCTAACAATCCAACTACACCAGTCTATTTGCAGATATACCCCACGCACTGCTTGTCGGTATCCCCAATTGATTTTATGTACACAGTTTTAATGAACATGGAAGAAAATGGTTTCCTGCTGATGTATTAACATATACCATCTATCTATTCTGAAGAAAACCTAGGTGGCTGGAGCAGCCTCACAAATGTACTTTCTGTCTGTTGGATATTTGGTGATGCCTCATAAAAGCATTGCAGTAAGGTTGTGACTGAACCTCTTTCTGTGGCAGACATTTTTGGAAAACAACTTTTTCCCCAGTATTGAAATAGGCTTTTTGGTCCCCAAAGCTGAGGTACTAGAAAACAGAGTGAGTTCTAATTCCAGATGGAAATGTTTGCCTAAAAATAACCAATCATAGAGGTTTAATAATAGAACCATATATCTATAGTTACAGCAATCTGGACATTTCTTCCAGCGATAAAGTAAGGCCACTCATGAAGATATGATCCATGGTGGTATCCTGGATAACTTTAGACTGACAGGGAAAGGCTACAACAAAACAGTAACAGCATTTGAAGTCAACCTAAAGTTTTATTGCACTCTTTTCCACCAGGGAGTAAACTTGGGAGCCGAGCACACATCCATCTATAGAAGGTCATGGTTAAGGAGGGCTTTGGCGAATCAAAAATTGCATGCTTGATGTTTTCAGAACATTACTGCTCCCTGTAAGCAAGCTGAAAAGGCATGGCTTAAAAAAAAAAGAAAATTAACAAACAGTATGCAAAGCTTTATTTCACTTGTAGAAAACTGTCAAGTACATTATTAGCTTTGAAATTAAGGTTCTTCTAAGCAAGATGCTACAGGGTTTCTTTAATTAAGGTATTGTGTACTCTAATATAAGATCAAATTACTTGTATAAATATGTAAATAGCTGTATAATTGTCTTCAAAGAAATAAGTTTGTATATATGGAATCTAGGGGTTGGGAGAAGATTGTACATTTTTGTCAAAACAATTTGAAAGCTGTAGATAACAGGATGAAAGTTTAGGGCATCAAATCATTGTATTTAAAGTTGGATTCATGCTTAGGTCATACTGCTTTTTCAATTGTGCCTTGTGGAAATGAAATTTTTACGTACTACTTGCAGTATGATTATGAACATGCCAAAAGGTTAAACAGTGACATAAAATATGTAAAAAGCTTTTTTTTTTAAAGAAATGGACTTCAGTCTGTCACTTAATAAAAAAAATTAAACATTATGGTGTAAATATTTAGGAGACGATTGTTTAATATGGGACCACAAACTGACAAACTTTTAAAACATGGCTTGCTTGCTGCTGTACATAATAGACCATTGTGATAAAAAAAAATGGATCATGTCCTCTAGAAGTCTGTATCAAAGCCTAAAACTGGTGGTAAAAGAAAAGCATAAGGTATACAAGACAATCAAATCATTGACCCAATACAATGTCCATTGGGCTCAGTTGTTTAAGAATACTGTATCTTAAGCATAGGTGCACATGGTGTAATTTGAAAATATAAAAAAAGAAAATATTTTAGAGTCTTTACTAAATAGAACAGATACTCCTTCCTCAAAGTAAAGCATAATTGTGTTTTTATGGTTTGTGATTATGATGAATAAAAAAGTCGGTTCACTATATAACTTTTCTATGCTCCATCCTAGGAAGAAACATGCTCCCTTCTTTCTCCTAACAATAATGCCCTAAAGACATATTTTTAACCTAACAAGTCAATGAATGTTTCCTCTTGAATGTTGGTAGTTGGGAAGACTTTATATAGACAAGGAGCCGGTGCCAGAGGGAATATCCAATGACTTACCAAAAGGCACACACATTTTCTGAGCTGTAGGCTGCACTTGTGCTAGGGCAGATTTAAGAAGGTTGTCAGAATATTAACTTTAACTAATAGGCAAATAGTCTTTGAATTGGAGACAACTTGTTCCCCGCTTTGCATGCAGTCATGATCTTAATATGCAAAAAAATGCTATTCAATGGCAATTGAGGGAAAAGCTTCTAGGACTGCGGAGAAGTCCAGGACATCAAGTTGTGTCTCCTGGTTTCCAGCAGGAGGCGTTCAAAAGAAAACATCTAGATACATCTAGAAATATCCATACGTTAGCTGCATATTTTTGAAACAGAGCCAAGAATCTGGTATGGCTTAGTCTAGACATGGGAAGCTATCTTCAAACTTGGGCTTTTACTATACATTGTAATGAGAAGCCAAGATAAAGTAATACGTCTACAAACCCAATTTATTTTATGTATTTATTTTATTTAAATTTATAGGCCATCCAATCCTGTGGGACTCTGGGTGGCTCACAACATAAATAAAAACAATACAATAGTATAAAAACAATTTAAAAGCCATTAACATTACTAAAACGTCTAAAAATTTCGGTGGGTCAATCTAAACCGGCCTGCCGGAAGAGCCAGGTCTTTAGTGCTCGATGGAAGGTGCGTAAGTCCGGGACACTCCAGAGCTCCGGTGGGAGATCATTCCAGATGGCCGGGCCTGCCGTAGAGAAGGCCCTCCATGGGATTGCCAGCAGACACTGCCTGGCCAAAGGAGGAGGCCAACTCTATGGGACCTCATTTGCTGGGAGGCAAATGGTGGCAGAAGGCGATCTTGAAGGTAACCCGGTCGAAGGTAACCCAGTGCCATGTAGGGCTTTAAAGGTAATGAGCAGCACCTTGAATTGAACCTGGAAGTCTACTGGGAGCTAGTGCAAGAGTGGTGTGACATGGATGTATCATGGGAAACCCATGACTGCTTGTGCAGCCACATTCTGGACCAGTTGAAGCTTCCAAATGCTTTTTAAGAGCAGCCCCAAGTAGAGCTCATTGCAGTAGTCTAACCATGAAGTGATGAGGGCGTGAGTGACTGTGAGTAATGTTTCTTGGTCCAGAAAGGGATGCAATTGGTGCAGCAGGCGAACCTGGGCAAAGGTCCCTCTAGCCACAGCTGCCAAATGATCTTCTAAATTTAGCTGTGGATCCAGAAGGACACCCAAATCACGAGCCGTCTCTGAGAGGGTCAACACCTCCCCACACTATTTCCAACAATGGAAAATGTTGGATGGTCTGAGAAGTAGGGACCCAAAGGTTGAGCTTGAGCTTGTAGATCCCCATCCAGACCTATGGGTGGTTTACCTATGGGTGGTACATTTTTCATACTTCGATTAAAAATTCAAGAGTTGGCTTATACTCAAGTATATTCAGTAGTACTAGTTTTGAAAATTAAAAAGTCCCATGGGATTGGGCGGCTTATGCCATGTAGGGGGACATTAACTAATTTATTTATTTTATTTTATTATTTATCAAATTTATACCCCGTCTCTCTTCACCCGAAGGGAACTCGAGGCGGCTAATTTAAATCAATCAATCAATCAAAAGGAATTTAATACAGAAACTGTGGATGAAGTCTGCTACATTGCTCATCTACAATTTATTTCTGAAAACTCACACCTCTCTCATACTTTGACCCTGCCATTTTTCCTCCATTTGAAAACAATAACAACAATCAGCCAAAGGGTTTGGCAATGGAAAGCTTTAAAGATAAAGTCTCCTATTCTGTAAATCACCTCTCGACTCGCAAGAAAGTGTCATACCTTTGCCCCCAACCTGATAGCACGTTCTTGCTCCAATACTCTTTGTTCTTTCTTTGTAAATCCTGTAATTCCAAGCCGATGTACTTCCAAGCGGGCCTAAAGCATTGCAAATACAATTGATTTTTTTACTTCGGTCTTTTGTAATTCTGCTTTACAAGAAACATAAGTATACAAACTGAAGTTTCAGAAGAAACACATTTGAAGAATTGCATTACACATCATGCCATCATGTTTCATAAGCAGATGAAATCAGGGCTGGGCTTCAAAAAATTTAGCAACCAGTTCTCGGTTTCTAGGTGGTTGTGCCAGAGTGGGCATAGCCTAGTCAGCCTCCTACCCATTTTTCACATTCCCTGAGCCTCCACGCAGGCCCTGAACTTAACCTAGGTTTCAAAACCCAGGTTTTGGACTAGTGGAGGGGCGGAGCAGGGTGGGTTGGGGCCAGCTACGGGTGGGATTTGCCAGTTCAATGAACCGGCCATAAAATTAACTACCGGTTTGCCCGAACTGGGGCAAACTGGTAGCAGTCCACCCCTGGACGGAATGTTCTGTACCTGTTTTCATAGACAATAAAAACTTGAAGGATTTTTTTTGAGTCAACAATTGTCCAATTCATATGTTAACTGCAAAATGTTATTTCAGATTTCGGTACTGGACAATCGGCACTGATACAATACGGACGTAAGAGTGTAATCTGCATCATAGTAGATCTTTTTATATCATTTGCATCATTTAGGACATTTAGATTGCTATCTAAAAAGGTAAACCTCTGTAATGGTTTGTGAGAATGAGAGATAGGAAGAGGAATCAGAGAATAGGTAAAAGTCAGATAAGCTGCATCTTACGGGGATGTGTGTGAAATCCAAATTCCAGCAGTTGCTATAACTTGCATCATTTGTGTTATTGTCTAACTGTAATAGTATGTGAGAATATCCTTCAGAGAAGTGGGAGAAGGAATAAAAGGCTAAGTCAAGTAAGAGGCAGCTTTGTCTCATAAATCAGACTTTCCACAACTATTTAGAACGGTCTGCAATATTTGAGGCCTGAAACCAGAGGCATACGCTCAGAGACCCTTCGTTAAATGCTTGACATTATTGAGTGTGGCAAATGCCAGGCAAATGTATCACATGCTTCTACTTTCTTAACATACCCAAAATGAACAAGGCTCAGCAATCTGTATCTGAAATGAATGAATGGTCACATCAAAAAATCTGGATGGAAACCTGAAATACTGCATAGAATACTTCAGAAAATGGAATTCCAATCCCTGCTGGACCACCAGGTGGTCTATCCTCACATTCAATATCTATCTAACACAGAGAAAGTTCCTGAGCTTCAAATATTAGGATGCCCACTAATAGAAGAACTTTCCATTTAGCCAGAATGCTCATGTGATGATTGCCATGGTTTTATAAATAATGAAAGCTCAATTTGGGTTTTGGTTTCAGGCCTAAAATATTGCAGACCTTCCTAAATAGTTGTGGAAAGTCTGGTTTATGTGGGAAAAAACCTTGTAGGTTTGGGGCCTGGTTAATAATCTATGGACAATTCTATCTTTTCTCCATCAACCTTTAAACGTACATCAAATTAACTTACTTTTTCTAAGTGAAATTCTTGGGTTTCCATACATGGTTCTTCAGGAGCCATTTTTGCCTAGATACAATTTAAAACATAAAATAGTATGTTTTGCAATTAAGTAAGATTTTTCAAATTATTTCCCATCGATGGCTTAAGCTAGAACTTCGTTAGAGCAAGATGTTTAGAATATGATGATGGTTACAGAACTCTGAATATGGAAAACTACATTATTTAAACAAACACGTCAATGCTACTATTTTAGATTAATCTGACAGCAAATCTCAATGACTTCAATGGGACTTTTGAACAGGCACAATAGATGTGCACAATAGACATGCTCTGGACTTAAAAAAAATAAATAGGGTATCCATAAATATTAATTTCTAATACTTTGCTTTATTGTCTGGTAGCTTTTGTAAGCTACCTGTTCCTGATCAAAAGTTGTAATTCAAGTATACAACACATAAAGAGTAAGAATTAAAGTTACAGAATTTAAGAATTTAAACAAGAACTTTATAAAGCAAGTAATATATTTTATTATAATGAATTGAAAAATTACATGCTTGTAAATTTGTAGAACTATGCCCTTTAACACCTGCCGTGTTAAACAAAATGTATTAGATTGTCTGCTGAAAAATGAAGAAACTAAAATGTAATTATGTACGCAAAAGCCTTGATTTTCCCTATGAGAACTTACACATCATGTAAATAGAATTTAAACATGTGGGCCTAAAGAAAAAAATGAAGAAATTAACAATTCTGATATAGATTCCATTTTATTCTCATTACACAAGCCAGTTTGTATAACAATTAGAAAGGGGAAGATTTGAATTCTAGTTTCACCTTCAGCACAAAGCCAGTCATTCTCTCTCAGCCCTGGGAAGGAGACAATGTCTAAGCATGTCATAAATCTGGCTGAGAAAATTTCAGGGACTTGTCCAGCTATTTCCCAGGAGTCAAGACTGACTTGAAGGCATCCAATTCCAGCAAAATTGTATTATATCTGAGAGCTGTAGAAAATGGTGAAAAATGAACTAACTATATCATTGAATGTGGGAAGAGAACCTTATCTTATAAAAGTCTTCATGCAATGCTCAGTTCAGTTGATAGTGATTCAACTAGCTGTGCCCCAAAGTAAAGGAAATCTCAAGGACTCGAATAGTTGGTACAGATTCAGCCTGTAACCAAATCTGATCAGAAAAAAAAAGGCAACTTATTTATCAGTTATGATGTAACACCAAACAGGATGAGCAGACAGATACTGGCCCTAGTTATATCCAGCAATCTGCTATTAGCATTGAAAGTATTAGTATTTCACCAACAGCATTAACAATGAAATATTCATTAGCACGTGCTCATTTCCCTTCCTCAGGGACCATGTATGGGAACATTTCTTTTTGTTTCCAATTTCTTTTAGCCACAAGTTATTATGCAATCCAATTCCTTGACCATAACTAATCTTGTGGGGACCAATCTGGGTTGGAGACTGTAACCAGAGGTTTAGTTTTCCAAGTAGATAATAATCTTAACTTTGTCAATTCAAACATGGCCGTATCATGCTATGCAAGCTGGATCTAAAACAAACCCTTCTTAAAGAAAACTGCAGGAACGTTTATGGCAGGCTGTTTCTGCTGGTAGAACAGAGAAAAAGATAAAATACCTCAAGATCAATGGGAGATATGCAACTAAAGAGAAAAAATCTGTGAAAAATGACTTTTCCATGATGGGAACATTTTGACTGAACTGAGCTTTTTTTTTTGCAGCGTGAACTATTGGAACAATAAAAATGCATTCGCCTGGGCTTTTTTTCAAGCCATTTTTTAAAAATTAAAAACCTGCAAGTAATCCTCAAGTTAGGACCACAATTGAGACCAGATTTCCGATTGCTAAGCAAGGCAGTGGTTAAGCAAGTCACCCTCAATTTTTTGGCCGTGCCTGTTAAGGGAATCACTGCAGTTGTTAGGTGAATCGTGTAAGTTGTTAAGTGAGTCTGGCTTCCCCCATGGATTTTGCTCGTCCGAAGCCATCTGGGAAGATTGCAAATGGTGACCACGTGACCCTGGCAGGAGCCTGCAACCTTCCTAAATACATGCTGGTTGTCACTGCTCCAAATTCTAATCACATGATCATGGGGATGCTGTGACGATCGTTAAGTGCGAGGAACAGTTGCAAGTCATTTTTTGAGTGCCCTTGTAACTTCAAATGGTCACTAAATGAATGGTGGTAATTTGAGGACTACCTGCAATTGCATTATAGACAAACGGTTGTTCTATATTTGGATATAACAAGGAACTAGAGTTAAACTAAAAAGGAACACAATCTTCTGAATCTCCTTCTTATGACCACACCTAAATATCAGAGGGGAAGATGTCCATAGCTCAGAACAACATGGGCCTTAAATATCAGGTTGTGTCACATGATTGGAGTGGCTTACGGTGGCTGGCTTGTTTTTAAGTTCTCTAAGCCACAAAGACATAGCGTGTTAAGCAATAAAACAGGCACTATTTCAATCTTTTTACCATTAGCCACAGTACTCAAAGCAAGAGAAAGCTGGGGAGTGTTAGGTAAGTAAAAGTAAGGCTGTGAATAGTCAGAAGTCATTCATACAGTATATTTCTAAAATTCGGGTTTTCTTTTTTTCATATCTTGCCCTTTCTTTTCTTTTCTTCTTTTGAATAGTAAATGTAAAATGTAAAATTCTTAATAAAACTACTTTTAAAAACTTGTCTGAACCTCAGAAGCTGATGATGGCTCTTGCTTAATTCCTTTGAAATACTGGTATTTGGCAATAACAGCAGCCATGAAATTCTACTGAACTACCTGTTTGTGAGCCAGTTCCAAACCAGTTTTGTAACAGGTGGATCCTATGTGGTAGTTTTAGATTTAAAATAGATACTGGGAAAGAATAGGCTAGAAACACAGAGAAATGAAGTAGTACCACCTTAACTTGACCCAATTATAATTCCCATCATCTTAACAAGGTATGCAAGATTGTTGAAACAAAAAAAAAATTGGACCACAAAAGCCAGGACAAAGATAATAAAATATAAAATAATAATATTACAGAATTCCAATTAAATTTTATCTCAGTTTTCCACACCTGCTATTTTCCGCGGAAGTCCGATTGGCCTGGTCTGGTTTGATCTGGTTTGAACAAATTTTGTCTCAGCTTAAGAACCTGAAATTTGAGTATGGCTTTGTTCACTTAGGCATCATATTTGAAAGCACAAACTAATCATAGTCTCTTACTTTGTCCAATGTAGAAAATTATGACTAGTAACTGAGCTTTTTCAAAAGAAAATAATTTAGGGTTACCAGATCTAGGCTGCAAAAATTCATTTAGTCAAGAGATGGTAGCAAAAAGATACATAAATATTTTATTATTGTCTGGGTGGTTATGTGGATTTCAACAGACCAGTTTGGGTAGGTCAATTCAAAGCTGAATTAATATATGGACCTGTTTTGGAGCTGTTACAGCATCTCAAGCTCAAATAAAATGAAAAGCTATGAATTAATCAGAAGTATCCTGATATTGGGGCACACGATGACTCAGTGTTTAAAGATGCTGAACTGATAGCCCGGGTTCAATACCCAAGTGCCACACAATGGGGTGAGCTCCCTTTTCTTGCCCCAGCTCCTATGGGAGTAGATAAATCTATTTATCTATGTGAGTAGATAAATAGGTACCACTTTGGCAGGAAGGTAACAATGGTCCAGATAGTTCAGCATATAGTCATGCTAGCCACATGACCATGGAAATGTCTATGGCTCCTTCAGCTAAGAAACAGAGATGAAAATTGCCCCCTAGAGTGGGACATGACTGGACATGGGAAACTTTTACCTTTACCTATCCTGATATTATTACTCATGTTGTAAAGAGAACAGAAAACAGGCTCTGTGTTGTGGCAAAATGCTATCTTGCAATAAAACATGATATAATTTGAACACTGAATATATTTAT
>JANHGC010006799.1:1400-17508 GCA_027560395.1 Boaedon fuliginosus | reverse complement strand
GCCTAATCCGCCCCTCTCTTTAATCTCATGTAGTAATTTCAGCCTAATTCTCGGTCTCTTCTTTTGCCATATAAATTCTTTGATCATTTTGTTTAGTTCTTTGAAGTATTTTGGGTTTATGGTTATCGGTACAGTCTGAAATAGAAAGATAAATCTAGGTAAGACGTTCATTTTAATTGCAGCTATCTTTCCCATCAGAGATAAATTAAGATTTCCCCATCTTTCTAATTCACTTTTGATTTGTTGCAATAACTTATCATAATTGTCCTGTTTGATCGTTGAACATCTTGCTGTCAGGAGAATCCCTAAATATTTAATTTTTTTTGCAGCTTTTATACCTAGTTTGACTTCCAATTCTCTTTCTTTTTTAGTATCCAAATTTTTTGTAAGGAGTTTCGTTTTTTCTTTATTTATCTTTAGGCCTGATACATTTCCAAATTCTTCGATTTTATGCAATAATTTTATTCCCGTTTTAATTGGGTCTTCCATGATAAATACCAAATCATCGGCAAATGCTAGCACTTTATATTCTTCCTTCCTAATTTTTAACCCTTTTATCTCCCGTTCTTCTCTTATTTGATTTAGTAACATTTCTATATTCATGATGAATAGCAGCGGGGATAGCGGACACCCTTGCCTCGTGCCTTTTTCAATCTCAAATGATTCCGTCAGTTCATTATTTATTAAAATTTTTGCACTTTGTTTATGGTATATCGCTTCGATTATTCGGCTAAAATTTTCTCCTAATCTCCATTTCTTAATTTGTTCCTTAATTATATCCCAATTTACATTATCGAAAGCCTTCTGAGCGTCCAGGAACATCAGTGCTAGTTGCTTACTGGGGTCCGATTCGTAATATTCCAATATGTCCATTATTATCCTCAGATTATTTTTTATCTGTCTTCCAGGAAGGAAACCATTTTGATCTATATGTATTATTTTACTCAGAATTTGTTTTAATCTATCCGCCAATATAGTCACAAATATTTTATAGTCTGTATTAAGTAGTGATATTGGTCTATAATTTTTTATCTGCTGTGTATCTGTATTTTCTTTCGGGATCAAGGTTATGTATGCTTGTCTCCATGATTCGGGAATCTGGCCTTTTTCTAGTACTTCATTCATTGTTACCAAGAATTGCTCCAAAATCTCCCCCTGTATACATTTGTACATCTCCGCTGGGAGTCCATCCGGCCCTGGTGTTTTATTACCTTTTTGTTTAGCTATTGCTTTCTTTAATTCTGTCATTGTTATTTTCTCATTTAACATTTCCCTCTCTTCATCTTCTATCTCGGGTATGGTTGTTTTGTCCATATATTCCTTTATTTTTTCCCCTGGTACATTTTCTTTTGCATATAATTTCCCAAAAAAAACCCTGGCTATTTCCTTCTTTTCTTCCATTCCCTGTTGTATTTCTCCTATCTCATCAGTCAAATAGTCAATCCTTTTTTTTTCCTTTTCTTTCTTTATTTTATAGGCTAACCACCTTCCCGTTTTATTTGCATTTTCAAAGAAGTTTTGTCTCGCCAATTTAATTTTTTGAGCTAATTCTTCCTGTTCCATAATTCTTAATTTATGTCTCTCTAAATCACATTCACCCTTCTTACCTTTATGTCCCGGGTTCACCTGTAACTCCTTCTCCAGTGTTTTTATTTGACTCGATATCCTCTCTATTTCTGCCTGTTTTTTCTTATTTCTTTTGGCATTATATCCAATCATAATTCCTCGTATATAGGCTTTCATCGTATCCCAATTAATTTGTTGTGAGGTATCTTCCTTTTTATTTATTTTAAAAAACCATTTTAGTTCCTCTTCTACTTTTTGTACTAATTCCTCCTCCTTCAGGAGTTCCGTCCTCAACGTCCATCTATTTCTTGTTTTTTTACCCTTCCAAGTCAATTTTAGTGGTCTATGGTCTGCCCAGGTATTTACCCCGATTTCTACCTCTGCAACTTCTAATTTTAATTCCTTCGATATCCAAATCATGTCGAGCCTTGACCATGATTGATGTCTGGGCGAATAAAATGTATATTCCTCTTTCTTGTCATTTCTTTCTCTCCATATATCACACAGGCCAAGTTCTTGTACCATTTTTTCAAAAGATTTAGGGAGTGTTCTCCTGTTATTTTTAAGTTCTAATTTTTTCCTTTGTTTGGCTGCTTTATAATCTTTTTTTGTGTCTACAACTGCATTAAAATCTCCCACCATACAGATATGTTCATACCCCCCCTCTCCAATCTTATTACCAACATTCTCATAATATTCTTTTTGTGAACTATTAGGCGCATAGATTACTACAATCAATACTTTTTTCTGGTGTATATACGTCTCTATCATCAGATATCTTCCTTCCTGGTCAGCAGATATTAATTTTGGATTTAATCTTTGGTGCTTTCCCAATATTGAGTTGGTTTTATATTCCTAGTTTGTGATGATTGACTCTTGATGACCATACTAAATTATCTCTTAGCATAAACTAGAAAATAGTTGCTTCTTAAAGCAGGGATTCCTAAACCTTTTGCCATCTCATCATGTCCTTTGAGCGTAATTTTAATATATACACTTCACCTAAAAATCTGAATTTTAAAATGGAACAAATAAGCAATGAAAACAATACAATAGTGAAAAACAATACAATGGGAAAAGTGGATTGTAACAAAGTAACTAAAGGCTTCTTCCTCTGAACTCATCTGCATCTCCCCAAGGAACGGAAGAAACTCTTCCTTCATGAGTTTGAGAAACCTTGCCTTAAAGCAGTATGAGAAGTAACCAGAAATATGATACACCATGAAATACAAACAAGAGTGAAAAATGATTTATTATGTGAGACCTTTAAAAAAATTGAGGCAGGTGTTTGAATCCACTTGGGAACAACCTATCAATATGTTTCAAAATCTAAAGAGTCTTAATGGCTTCATCAATATGCATCATCAATAAAATAAATGTTATTTTATGTAAAGTATCATTTAGAAAAATTGTGAATCTGCACAATGAGATAAGTGCAATTCAAAACAGTCAGCAGTTTAAGTTAACGAGGCCCCATAAGACTGCCAGGGACTATAACAGCCAAATCAGCAATTTTGTGGAGTTCCCCCTTTGAAGATCACAGAATTAAATCCATGCAATCCTAAAGAACTTTAGTTTCTCCAGGAGTTCAGGTTCAGAGGTTTCAATGCATAAAAGAAGTGTGAATGACCAGCCAGAAGAAGCATTATTAGTAAATGGAATTTTAATTAATATAGAAAAAAAATTCTAACTTATCTAATTTACATGTGCATATACATGAAATTAAATTAATATTGACCTGGTTGAAATTGTGTGCTGCCAGCTTATTAAGAAGCAAAAAAAAAGGTGTTTCACAGAAAATGATAAAAAGATCATCATAATCATTTCATTATATAAGCTGACTCTATAGCTATATTAAAACAATCCCCTTCTCAAACGTGCTTGTTAGAAGGAGAGGAATTCAGCACTGCTCCATCTAAACTAAGGTTGCCCCTTAAGATGTCCCCCTGCAGCAGAATTCAGGAACGAGTGATTCTCCAGATGAAGTCCATTCCAATGTTTGAAGATAATGTGAGTTGCAATTCAGCAACATCTGGTAGTCCATGGGTTCCCCACCAATAGGCCCTCATTATTCGCATCCTATTATTTAAGTAGAGTTTCATAGAACAGGTGCCCTACTATGGATTTATATAGAAGTTATCAAATCAAACCTTTATGACAACCATAGACCAGCATATGTACTGCTGTTATTATTATATATACAAGCACATCTCTTTCTCCTCTTTCATTTCATACACTGGTAATGTGATGTGCTGAGTTAAGATGTCAATTTAGCAGCAATTCATTCTTATCAGGAATTATAGGTTATATTAAAAAAAAAACATCAGTGGCTCTGTTCATTGGTTCTTTTCCCATTATGGGAAAAACATGAAAGGCGGGTCCAGGCTTTCCCCCTTAAAGGCAGTTGTTTGAAACATGGTATGTGGAAATAGAAAAAGAGGCTATCTGAATCAAAAATCATCTGAATTCAAATTAAGATTATACCTCTTCTGTTCAAATCTTGTCAGAAGGCAAGGTCCAAACTTTGTCCTCAAAGTGAGAGGGGCTTCTTTTAAGAAAGAGAGAGGTTTTTTTTCAAAATGAATTAATTTTATCCGTTGGAAACATGGATCTATTGCCATGACAAGTTTATTTTCCCCTAGGAGAACAGAGCCAAAGGAACATTCATTTTAGCTTCTTGCTTGGCAAAGGCAAAGGGCCACAGGGAAGTTGCACCTTCCTTTTCCGGGAAGGGCCACAAATGACATCTCAGATGTAATTCCTGAAAGTGTTTTACTTTCCAGCCTGCAGAAAACAAATTCACCTTCTCTAACCATCAGTTGCTCAGAAGGAAAAGCCAAACAAACAAAGCCACCAATTGTTATTCAGAGCAAGAACAACAGGAAGGGAAAAAGCATTCAACTCGGACTGCATATAAATGTCCACTTATGACTCCTCACTTCATCCTTGCCTTGAAAAATTGATCACTTTCCTCTCCTCCCCTCTTCCCTTCCACTCCTCTTCCCTTGTGTGCCTTGTCTTTGTAAATCTGACAGATGGGCTTGTCTTTCTTTTTTATTGATGAGAATTGCTGTGGTGGACAATAATGGCGTTAAAAAGATTTTTTTTTTAAATGCAGTAAGTAAACAAAGAAGAACTGGCAACTATATCTTGGCTCTTCAAAGATTCCAGTGAAATACACAGAAAAGTCCTCTGAGGCTTTTTGATGGTTAATTGACTGTCTTCAAAAGCCCAATTCCCTTACAATGTGACCGATGAGTGTTTCCACTCTGTCTCCTGTTATTTCACCCTTTCATGACTGTATACAATCCACTAAACTACCTTCCCCACCGTGGGACTAACGCACAGCCCTGGATTGTTACTTATTCACTTCTTTTTTTCCAGTTTTGATGCATAGTCAATAATATGATTTGGAAGACAAGAGTGTTTGAAAATTCATATCATACAGAAGTGTCCCTCAATAACAAAGCAATCATTGAATTAGGGCCATAACTGAGCTCAGTATTATGGTTGTTAGTCATGCCAATCATTAAGTGGATCATCTTGTGACTAATCTGATTTTATGATATCTTTGTGGCAGTCGTTAGGTGAAGCAATTATTCACAATGTGCATTTTGTTTTGAAAATTTCAAAGTGCCAGTTTCAAGTGAAAGACATAGTAAATTGCAGTCATGTGACTGAGGGATGCTGCAATGCAAGTAAAAGTGACCCAGTTGACAAGTACCGAAAATCCAATTATGTGTGTGTGTGTGTATTGGGACTTTGAATCTGGATCTTAAATATTTTTGCAGGAATGAGTCTGCTGGAACTTCAAACAGTTGCTAAGTGACTGGTAATTAAGCAAGGACTACCTATATCCCATAATAATGAATAACATGAGACTCCCTAGTCCACCACACAGAAAACTCTGCAGAAGTACCACATGGTATGCCTTGGTGTTGAAGAGATAAGTTTTACAATCAAAGATTCTTGGTTAATATTCTTTTAAGGGAAAGAAAGCTTGAGGTTATTATCTGCTGAACCGCTGCAAGATAGGATGTTACTCTTTTTTACGATTAGCACTTTCTAAACAAATGCAGTTTTGCATTTCTGATTTCAACATTATTGAACTCAATATTGTTCTTTTTATTTATTACAAAAGACTTCGGATTAGCTTCTGTAAGTACCAAGACCATTAATCAGGATTCTTTTAAATTAAAGCAATTCAATTTTCCAACTGCTTCTCATGCCAATTGACATTCTTTTTAGATTAGCTTGTTTGCATAAATCATTGGCTTATTCAACAATCCTCTGCCCAATCAAATGCTCCAGTGCATTTTTCTTTATATTCTTAATCCTTTTTCCTTAGTCCATATGCCACCCCACCCTTGAATCTACTGTATTCTATTACCCTTCACATGTTCTTGCCTATGGCATTTCCCTATCTTGGCACTCCTTCGTTCACTCCTTCTGCCTTTTATTTGCAGTCTTGATATATGGCTCCTTTTGTGCTCTATTTTTGACAGCTATCATTCATGCACATGCTTTCAATTACTGTAAGAGGTGATTTACTAAACTTATATTTTCAATCCTGACCTTTCCCTTTCCAACTAACTTCTTAAAAAAACCTCATCTAACATTCCCATGTGAAAGGAAGCTTAGAGAACGATCTCTAATTTAAAAGGCCAGTTCTTCAGTGAAAGACTGGCTTGTAAATAGGTATTATTGCTTCAGTTAAGAAATAAATAAAGTAAATTCAGCATGACAGGCAAAGCTTTGTAGTACTGAAGTGTTTTGATATTTTGCATAGGTAGCATTTGTAATTTGGTAATCTGAATTATTTTATTATTAATATAGCATATAAATGTTGGGCAAATCAAATCTCTTAGGATTTTCAACAAAAGTCCGGGAGGCAAGAGGAATAGTTCTAAATGGAAATTATAAATGGAGGTGGTGAATACGTGGTAATGGCTAATTCCAGCAGTTTCCAGAGTTAGAGTGTCTAAGATATTTTGAAGAAAACTAAGAATGAGCAGGAAAAAAATACAGGAGGTAAACTGGGGATTTTTTTGCATAGCAATATGGAAGCTTATGGAGTCCAAGGGTTATGACTATACTTCTAAATCCCTTTAATGAATTTAAGCACCTTGGTAACATCAATATGCAGGAAGAGAGAAGCTTTTAGCTACTTATTTGTTTATCTGTTAATTAGTTTTGTTAAGGGTGTCCAAAACGACTTCATGCTCATGAAAACATTATTGGCAGTAAAGAACTTTCATTCAGAGAAAGTGAAAGTTATGTGCATTCTAGAAATTCCAGGCTGTCAGTAAATGTTCCAAAATCAGTCAGCCACTTTGGGACCAGAGAGGTAAAGACTACACTGGGATGCATGTGTAGGTAGACCTGTTTTTCTTTTTAAATCAGTGTTTTTAAGCATGAGAGATATCTCACATTTTTGAACGAGCTGGCAAAATTTTGTGATGTGGTTTTGCCATTTGTGTTGGTAACTTGTTTGAAAAATGTGATAAAACAGATAGGAGAGTTCATTTATCTTTTAGCTTTTCTATTTCTCTCTCCTATAGATGATTACAAAACTCTCCTACGGAGGATTACAAGGATAAAACAGTAATGCTTCCTTTTTTCCTTTGGAACAAATGAGAACAACCCCATTCACATTTTCATATCCATGAATATGTCAGCACAGCTCCCCACCATCTAGTGTAGTCCTTTGGCTGTGCTCTTGGCTCTTAGCCATAACTAGTGATAATTTTCTGGGGTTGTAGTCCAATATAATTGTATAGTGTAAGCTTATGGAAGCTGATCCAAATTTCACAAAATAAGAAGACAGTTAACACTGAAGCTGTGAAAATCAGCCACCGCTTTTCATCAGCAAGGAAGCAAAGATTCACTTCACTTTATGCTGGTGATTGGCATGATGGAACAGAAATCCCACCACTCTTTGTGAAAGAATATCTCAATATTTAAAAGTTGTTGGCAAAGTATGCTGCTTTCATTTCTGCTTGAAATGCCATAGGATTATTTAAATTTTAATTGCCATTTATTATTATTTATTCCTAAGAGCTGAACTCTTTGTTCTTAATCTGGAATTTCATCTACAATAGTTAGGTGCCACTGCTTTCTTCAAAAGCATTGATGTGCATGTAATGATAACCATAATGTGGGTGGATTTTGGGATATAAACCTATCCAATGTGTCTTTTACAATATACAAGTTAGGTCACTGAAATTTGCCTACAAACAGGATTGAAAATGTAGCATTACCTAGCTGTATTTTAAACTATCTTGATAATTTTTTAAAGACAATGATAAACAAATATTTGAAATAAAGTTTTTAAGACATGAAAACACTAGATTTTTCAGCAAAAATCAGCACAAGTTAAATATGGCATTTGGTAAGCCCATCAAAGGCAATCAACCAAGTGGTCTGTAAATATGAATGAGAATTGAGCAATTCCTGACTAGTGTATGAACCATTAAAGCTAATTGTTAGCCTTTGTAGTTTTTTAAACATTGAAAGTAGTTTCTGGATTTTTCAAAGTATTAAAGCACATTTTTAACTGAATATATTGAGAAGTACACATTTTAAGCAAAAACTGCATCTAGAAATGTGCGTATCATAAAATAAAATTTCTAAAAGAGGATTTATGTATTCATTTGTTAAAATAGCACTCTGTTTTCTATGCTAAACCATAAAATACATAACAATGCATCAAAACAATGGAAAATAAGATTAAATTAAAAATAAAGCATATTTATTATAGAGCAGTAGGGAGAAGAGACATTCTTCCAGCATTACACCCGAAAAGCTGATTGAAAAGTAAGTTTTCAATGCGTACCTACAAAGGTGTTTCTATGTCCAAGTTGAAATTGAAGAATATAAGTGAATAGTTGGTAAATAGCATTCTGTAAATCTTAGTATACATGATAAGACATTCCTTGATAATCTTAGCGATTGTATACCAGGAAAGGCAATCTCAACCTACCACATTCTACACTAGCCACAGCTTCCATATTGTTGGTGTCCCCCCATGTAGAACACATTGCAATAACCCAGGGGTATCAAACTCAATTTAATTTAAGGCCACATCAAGGTTGTGTTTGACCTCTGGGGGGTGGGGTAGGGCGTGGCCAGCTTGACATCACTCGTATGATCAAATGTCACTTTTATTACTAGCAGTAGTGGCTTCTAAAGCTGACATTGTTTTCCTAGCACTCTGCCAGTGAAAACAGAACTTGTGAGGGCTGCACGCTTCATGAGACACGATGGACTGGTCCTTAGCTGTTTCCAGGGCAGCTCTGCAGGCCATATCTAAGCACCAGATTTGGCCCATGGGCCTTGAGTTTGACATCCCTGCAATAACCTAATACAAGTCTCAAAAGTGCTTTTTCAAGAGGCAACTGGATTTTCTTGTTTTTCTTTGAAGACTGAAGAAGCTTCTTGGATAAGGAGTGAAATGTCTTCTAAGAAAAACAAAAAAGTCCAATTTTCTCTTGAAAAAGTACTTTTGACACAACCATGACTGAGAATCTTCATAAAGCTAATACAAGGTTATCAGCACAGGAAAAACTGTAGCTTGGGTATCCATGCCAGGAAAGAAGATTGCAGTATATGAACCCAAGTTTATTTTTATTTATTTTATTTATTAGATTTGTACCCCGCCTCTCTTCACCCAGAAGGGGAACTCGAGGTGGCAAACAATCTCAATCATCTGTATATCTATATAGCATCTAGCTCCAAAGTACCTGATGACTGCTTCTAGTAGTTTCCTGTGGATGTTAATTCACATTTGGATGAAATATAAATCTCCTGGTATTCCACAGCACAAATTACAAAACCACACTGCTTTGTAAGTCAGGAGAGGACCTCTATAACACAGCTCTATAACCTTCTGAAGGTGATCACAGCAAGCCACTGAGAGATGAAACAGGATTAGATGTATGATGTACCTAGCACAAGAAACAGAACCAAGAGAGCATTCTAAAAACTAATAAATATGTCCAACTAGGTGAAATAACAATAAATATAGCTAATTATATTAAAAAGCATCTGGGGCATGGAGCCTCTGCCTCCCAAGTGCAGAAGAAGAAGGTGGCCAGACAGGGGGAAGGAAGTGGGCCTGGCTTGGCTAGTGCATGGATTGCAGCAGAGGGACCCCGGGCTGATCAGTCATCCCATTGCCTGCCAGTGATTCCTGCGATGCTAGTCCTGCTGCTACTTAATGGCAAGGGTGCCTCGGATTGACAGAAACTTCTATATTGAGAGAAAGTTATCTGCTGCTGCCAAGCGCAAACTGTTTTAAAAAACTGTCTATGCTGCACATGCGCAGTACTGGGTTTTTGCTGTAACAGGCTGTGCTGCACATGCACAGTACAGCTTTTTTGCTCTGTTGGTTGGGGGTATCCCCTTTGCTACCCTGGGACCCAGTACAACACTATACCCGGGCGAAGCCGGGTAAGAGGCTAGTGTTAAATAAAAGAGCACATTAATTTTACAGATGACTACTGTGTACATGCAACTGAATTTTGATAGTATTGCTTTGTATCAAATTGTAGTTTCAATTCAACAGCCATTTAAGAAATTAGTTTCTATAGTCAATATTTTTCATCTAATCCTTTTAGTCACTTCCAAGGAGATAGTAAGAGATTATAATTTACCCTGAAAATATATCCCAAAAGAACTTCATTTACAAATGAGAGGAAAGATATGAGCATTATATAATAGCTAATAATAATTGGCTTTCTAGTATCTGAGCTCCCAAACTACATTTTGGTGTGAATAGTGATGCTTTGGGAGGATTTTAGATCAGAGACAGGATGATTTAAACATCACTGTCCTGCCTTATGTAAGTTAAAAACTGCCTTAAATCACATGATTCTTCACCAAGTTTATTGAGCTGGCAACAAGTTTGTTTAAAACACACAAAACATAGGTTTCAAAATGAAATTATCTCCTTTATTAAGAGTGTTCAATTATTTATTATTGATTCAAAAACCAGAGAAAGAGGAATGGAGTTACAAACTGTAGTCTCTCTTCCAATACAATGTTGCCACAAGAAGTGGCTTAAACACTGAATATCCAGATGAATAGACTGAATTATTATCCCGCTTTCCTTTTAAAAGCTGAAGATATCGCCAACTGCCAAACTTTTATGCCATATAGAATTTTTGTAACAGATTTTGATGTGTGTTAGTTTGTACATGTGATGTAACATTGCTGTCATTATGGCTCCTAATAGATTCATATGGCGACAGGCCTTTTGACTCTTATAATAGCCCCTTGTTAAATCAAGTAAACAAGTTAATTTAGGGGCTGACATGATTTTGTCTTATTACCCGGAAAATATTCCAGTGGGGCTTTGCACTTAACCTGCCTTCTTTTTAAAACCCTTGCCCTGCTTTTGTTATTAACAAGGTTACTGTACGTAGCCTCATTAGCTTAACTATATCTCTGCTCTTACTACAGATCACTCAAATATGTATGAGGGAGTTAATTATTAGTGGTTCCATTAATTAAGCATGCCAATTTGTATATAATTAACTCAAGAAATTTATGGCTTTCAAAAAAACAATTACAGTAGCTAATATAAACACATTAGGTAATGATAGTAGTGCCAAATTTAATTGCTTCCAAGAAGAATTGCTGGTATTAACACCACAATCATCACTATTCATGTTTGGAAGCATTATGTAAATGTGGCAATTATTAGTTTTAAGCTTCAACTTTTAAAAAGTCTACTTTAAAGTAACTAATTGCATATGATTAATTTATCACTAGAAATGTTATTGCAGACAATATCCTAGCTTTATTTGAGTCTTTGCCACACAAATAAAAAGCAAAGCATGGCATTCCAGTACAAAACAAACAAACAAACAAACAAACAAAAAACAGTGTCTCTGAAATGTCCTTCTCCTCCTTTTTCTCCTCCTTACATTTATCTCTGTTAAGCACATTTGGAAATATTTTCATTTAGAAATGTGATCAACAATTATTCCATTGAAGCAATCCCATCTCTTAAATATAGGGAAACTTTAAGCAAATCAGGTCCATGCAGAGAAAGACAGACAGATTGGCCATCTACCTCTGGACTTGGAAATCCACATAATTAACTTGGATCCTTTATTTTTTTTAAATCACAAAACCAGCAGGTATGTGATCTTTATGGTTTTAATATAATAAAATGAAGGTTATCTGAAAAGATTTCTCTCTCTCTTTTTCATTTCTCTCTCTCTTTCTCTCTCTTTCTCTTCCTCCCTCCCTTCCTTCTCATCCATCCATCCATCCATCCATCCATCCATCCATCCATCCATCCATTCTTTTCCCAAAGATATTCTCCATGTTTTTAATTCTTAAGGTGCTTTCAAGTCAATGTTAAATCTTATCCTAATCATCATGTTTGAGGACTGTTTTTTTTTTTTGAGAAAGCTTTTGTCATTTCTTTAGAAGGCCCTGATTACATTTTTTCTTGCTATTACAAGAACAATATATTTCCTGCAATTTTTTTTTAATATGGAAAGAGATGAAGATGAAAAAAGAGAGTTGAAGCGCAAAAGAAAAAAAACTGTAATACTCTAATTTCTAACTGTGCTTAAATTGAAATTAAGGTAGAAAAATAGAAAATATCTTTGCAGAAGAAGAGTACTCTGGAGATATATCAGTGTATACCAAAAGTATGAAATATTTTTTAAATATTATTGATTTCAGTTCCATTAGCTTTAGTTTTAGCATTTCCATGAAATCTACAGGGTGGATAATCTACAAATAATTTAATCTGATTTCAAATACCTTTATGCAAAATTAACTAGATTGTACATTGGGGCTATAGTTCTTATGTCAATAAAATTTGTAAAATCTGGAAGCCAATGTGAAACACAATTTAAGGGACATATAGAAAGACAAATAAGGAAGATATATACAAGCATAGATGGTATAGAAAATTAAGACAGCTACAGATAATTTTCAAAATAACACAAAAATACTTAGTGCATATCCGGAGTGATTCAATATACATCCTTAATAATTTATCACTTGATCTGTTTGGGGAGTGAGCTCTTTAAAAGCATTGATTTTAAAATGTCGAATCCTCTGTTTAGACATCCAGGGTTCACTTTTGTTTCATCTTCTAGGAACTTGAAAACAACTTTGTAATGTTAAAGAAGAATTTTGCCTATATATATCAAGATGTTGGCTTATATTACACTCTTTGAATTCAAGAGAGAACCTGCTTTGAATTTTGGAGAGCTCTGTCACTGTAGTGCAGAGATGAAAAAGCAACAACCTTCCTTTCATTATTCGTTGTTGGTGCCATCATTACAGCTAATTATTTCACAAGGTCTTTAAAATAGAATAAAATAGAATAGAATCAGCCCATTCACCTAAAAACAGTGAAACTGCTTTTCTTAGATTTAGAAATGCAGCAATATAAAAAACAAATTACATGCACTTTGTATGTTAGAAATATTTTTTGCAAGCAGAAATAAGGCCGTTCAATGCAACTTTTTCTATGAATAAATTTTTCATATATTGAAAACATTTTGTTATTTTAACTCATCAAGTCCCCTCAACCCACAAAGAGTTCACAAAACCTTATAGTCTGCTGTTTTATGGCTACTTTTATGACTACTTTTATAACACAACAAACAGATTGTCAGGAAGCTATGAATGTCTCACAGCAAATAACTTTAATTGCAGGAAATTATGCTAACTAGAAGTAGAAGATGGGTAGAAAGACATTAGACTTTCTTGTGGTTTAGTTGAATCAGCTTTCACATACTTAGAATTAGTTCCAAGTAGCACATATTCCAATTAGGTTTGTCTTTTGACATGTGCCTTTGTAAATAGCAAACTTTTTTTCTGAAACTGAAAAATTTAAACATCTTTTTCAAAAATCACAGCAAGTCAAATGCAGAGGTGTCTATATCTGGCCAGGTGTCAACAAATTGCAGAATAAGGGGAAATACAGTGGGAATAAAGATGAATTTCTAAAGACTGGACAACTTTTTCCAGGTGAAAGCTCCTCTGATTGAGGAATCTGGCTTAGACAGCAACATTCACAGAACAAGTGTTCTCTGTAGAGACGTACATCCTTTGCATTCAGGTGCATGCATAAGCTTTTGAATGCTACAAACATTATTTCCTCCCCTTGTTCATAGATATACAACACTTCCATAGCATGTAAGTAGTAGTAGTAGTAGTAGTATTTATTTATTTATTTGATAAATAATCAGCAAATGTAACAGAACAATAACAAAATGGAGCAAATTAACATAGTTTATTTTATTTATTTTTATTTTAATAACATTTATAGGATGCCTTATCCCGAGGGACCCAGGGCAGCTTACAACAATAAATGGAACATAAAAATAATTTATAATACATTAAAATAATTTAAAACCCTTAAAAACTCTTAAAAAACAATCTTTAGGAATTAACCTAATCCAGCCTGCAGGAAAATCCAGGTTTTGAGGGCTCAGCAGAAGGTCAACAGGTCGGGGATGATCCGGATCCCTGGAGGAAGTACATTCCAGAGGACCAGGGTGCCCACAGAGAAGGCCCTCCTCTGTGGGACCCCCAGTCAACATTGTTTGGCCGAGGGTACCTGGAGGAGGCAACTCTGTGGGCCCTCACTAGGCTTTGAGAAGCAAATGGCGGCAGGAGATGCTTTAGTAGATATTAAAATACAAATCACATAATGATATTATATTATAGTCACACCTCTATTGAAAAACCGAAAGGATTGAATGAGTGTGTGTAAGTGTAACCAATATTTTTTGGGAAGGTTGCTGAGAATGTGGTTGTTCAGCAGCTGCAGAGGATTCTGGAAAAATTTGCATGACCGTGTCTGTCACCACTCTGATGGATCCTGGAGTTTTTAATATTATAGCTTTCTTTAATAAATTTAATAAAATACATCCTTGTTGCACTCCTTTCTGCATTTTTATAGTGTCAGAGAGAGCTCCAAGGGCACCCACTCTTAGGGTGGACTTAGAATATAATTCTTGTGTGAAATGGATGAAGCACCTGTCAATAGTTGTATTTTTTAATTTATCCCAAAGAACATTCCTGGATACCGAATTAAAAGCTTGCTTGAAATTAGACAAAGCCTCATTGAGAGATGCCTTCTTTTTGTACATATATTTTTGCACAAGATGATCTAAAACCAAAATAATCTCCCTTCTGACTCTTCATATTGGATTACACCTATTGTTTCTATTCAGTCTTGTAATTTAGAATATAAGTCTTTAGCATATAACTTGCTAATAACCCTAAAGGTTAATAGGCCTGTAGTTATGTGGCTCATTCTTACTGCCTTTTTAAATATTGGGACAATAATTACCCTCTCCCAATCCCTTGGAATATAACAGGTCTGATCTATAAATGTATAGAGAGATTCTAACAAGGTACCCACCAACTAGAATTCTTTTAATTAATTTGGGCATAGCACAATCAGTACCAGAAGCATGAAAGACCTTCAGTGATTCTATCAATCCTGATGCCTCTTGCACTGTAACTGATGACCAATTATCTATCCAATCCAGTCCATGTAACCCTAGACTTTGGATTAGTGTAGAGAGCCTTGCAGATGATCTTGGAGAAGCCATCCAACAGCAACAAGGACAAAAAGACATGTTAAGACCAGGGAAGTGGGAAATATTAGAAAAAAAGACTCAGCGTTGCTTTTCAGCGACTCTGTAGGGTATAAAAGAGTGTGAAGGCAAAACATAGGCAGATTTGCAAGATTCCATTTCTAGGGCAGAGCTCTATTTTTCTCTGAAGTAAGACTACCTCATGAGGCTGACAGCTGAATACTGCTCTAGTAACAGTATTTTTTGTGACTGCTTCTCTGAGAGTAGCTAGCTGCTAGTCACCATCTGCCCAGAAAAATCAAACTCATCATAGGGATGAGCTTCTCTTTTTTTCTGAAAAATGTAAAGCAGAGGATACACTGGGGAAATCATTAAGCTGCAAGGACCACAGTGTCCCCATGCATGTCTTAAAGAGAAGCCCTAGAGACAATCTTAAATAGGCTTCTGTCTGTCACAGGTCTGTATTTATGTGCCTTTCTACTTTTATTTATTAATCTTTAATACAGAACGATGAACCAAATTTAAATTCCTACTCAGATATCTTTGTGCAACATTACTTTAATCCTAGATGCTTTGAACACAGTGTAATTAACATGCTTTTATGGTTGACCCCATTGGGTCCCTAGAAACACTGATGTCAGTAAAGTTAATTGAAACAAATATTTCATTACCAGATTAATTTTAGTGCTCACAGCCTGTGTCGCTGGGAAACTTCATGGTCCAAGGTGATTGGAATAAGTGTTTTCTAACAGACAAGCAGCAAACAATACCCCAGTCAAGGAACTGCCAAACAAGCTAACAATAAACAGCCCAACCGAAGACTTCAACTGGTACAGAATGCAGCTGCGCGAGTGATTATGGGAAGATCTAGGTATTCCCATGTAACACCAATCCTCCGCGAGCTGCATTGGTTGCCAGTGGTCTTCCGGGTGCAATTCAAGGTGCTAGTAACAACTTTT
>JANHGC010006797.1:622507-634199 GCA_027560395.1 Boaedon fuliginosus | reverse complement strand
TGATTGGCTGGAGGTCTGGCTGTATTTGGATTGGTCAGTGGTGTGGTACTTTTGGCTGATGATGTTGTTGCTGTTTGGCTTCGGGTTCATGGTCGTGTCACGTCTTCATTGCGGGTGTGCATTTGTTTTGTGAGTGGGTTGGTTTGCGGTGCGGTGAAATTCAAATTGGCCAACAACTTCATTGGCCAATTAATAACAAATAGCAAAGTAGATTTTATAACACAGACTGTGGAAATATTTGCAAAAATACATTATAGGGGATAAGGAAAGCTATCTACACTTAACTAACTACTGGGAAGAAAGACATAAGAAAGTGACCTAAGATCAGCAGATAAGCTGGAGAAAAAAAAAAAAAACACCCAAAGTAACTATTTTCCATCTTTCTTTTCTGATCAATAAGTCATGAGATACTAAAGAATCACATGATCAACAAACTTATGGAATTTCTTGGCTGATCTTTCAATGGACTATTTTGAATTCTGATCTTTAATTTTTCATGCTTTTTCCCTTCAGGGTTTTCCTTCCTTCCTTCCTTCCTTCCTTCCTTCCTTCCTTCCTTCCTTCCTGATTCCAGAAATGTTCTGCATGGATTAAAATATTTAAAATAACAATAAATAAATATATAATATAATTGTAAGGAACATGATTCCCTGCTAGTCATATAATTAAAATGATAGCCAAATGTGAATAATTCTGTTGCTATCATTTTTATTGATAGTTGGAAAAAAAGGAAGACCTGGAAGATGACTTCTTGAATTGTACTCCAGAAGATCTTCTTCGTTTTGATGATTACAACCATGATGGTTACCTAACTCTGCAGGAACTTTATACTGCGTTCCGTAAGTAATAACTTATCTCTGTGTATATCTTTCTCTTTCGATGTTGCAAAATGAAGGAAGGATAGAAAATGGTCTTCTTTTCTTGCAGGGAGCCAGTAATATTTGTCAACCTTGAACTTTCCCAGATCTTCCTAGGCAATGGTTAATACATGTTTTGTGTGCCATCATTTTCAGTAGCAAATGACTATCAGCAGTGAAGATCTGAGAGGGAGAGAGGATATGTGATTAGTGGAGGGAGATTAATATCATCAGTTCAAGGAGCTGTATGCTCACTTCCTGCCTTTGCTTTAGGGGCAGAGGGATGTTAAGAAATCATGCAGAAGAGCATCACTTTTTATTAATCAGTGAAGGCAAGCCAAATGTTCACTGTGGTTCAGAATTTCTTCTATAATTTTACTTAGTTCATATTCTTGTTCTAATCTTATTAATTAATTTGTTTGTTTGCAGTAACGTATTTGGTAAGGTATACATTCTTCTTAAAGAATTGTGGTATTTTATTGCTATTGCAAATACAATGTGGCTTCTTTATAAATAAATAGCCATTTAAACTTAGAGATATGGGAATGATTTCAGTGTAAGTAGTAAAAAAAATATAAGGCTTCCTTTTTGTCAGGAGATGTCTTGCTAATAATAATTTATGGAAACAGATGTCCGTGGAAAATTTCTTTAGCAATAGCTTTGATTGTTCTTGTTCACTGTTATTTGCAATATTGGCAATATTATGTAGAAAGTTATTTCTTGTTATACACATGGAAGAAAAAGTTTGCTGATATTAATGTTCAATTCTTCTTTGTCTACTAATATAAAAAAATATTTTGTGACACTTGATTTGTTTAGCACTGAAAATATGAAAGTTTTCCAGGGAGGCTTATGGGTCTTCTTTTAATATCTATCAGAGAATTATGTCAATATAATTCTTTACATGTTTATACTGTGAATAGGTAACAGTATTTCAAGAGCTTCTAAACATGAGTCTTCAACAATTTTTATCCAATAAAAAGAACCATAATATTTTTATATCCAAAGATCATTTTAATGTGGTATTTAATGCTACAATGAAGATGATTGAATCACTCTCCAGGGTTCCTGTCAACTTCAACTCTCATAAAATCCAAGTGTACTTCATAATAGACTTGTCCGTTTCCTAACTACTGTGATCTGTGCTCAATTAAGTACAGTCTTGAACTCTGATATTTTTGAATTATAGCTTCTATGGCCTCCTGGTTCACTTAATCTAGATCTCATAATTACAGCGGAAAGTGCATTTAGACCTCACAGATAATATCTAGCGAGAGTCTATTGTTGTCACACTACCTCTATTCCAGATCCCTAGCATTATTGTATAAGTTTATTTTAGAAGAAGAATGTAGAATGGAAGATTTAGAGGTACTTCCTTGACTCTTTTTGGCAAATTCCCAGAAATATCACAACATTTCTGATAGTTCTTTAAGGAAGCAGAAAAATAAAACAAGATGAATTCAGTCAGGCACAGTTATTTATCACTAGTTCAAATATTGCTTTGTAGAAGTTAGGTCCCTAGAGGATACAGCCAACTGTACCCAGAAGTATTTTCTGTAGAATTCTGCTGTTAAGAATATATATCTCAGGAAGACAATATTAATTTGTTTGAGATGTTTCTGCTTTTAGGAGTTATGAAGACATACATTGATTTAGTTTCTCTTTGATGTTTGGAATTTGAAAATGAAAGTTCTACTTTTGCCCTGGGAGTTATGTAGCTAATGGTATTTTATATCATGAATACCTTCCTGTTCCAGATTTACCACGTGAACATGGAAAAGACATTGTGAAATAGATTTTAATCTTTTTTCCAATGCTTTGTGTTTTGTTCAAAATTATTCTCAGACGAAAAGAAAAGAGAAGTCTCTTGTTTTTATAAAGCCGTTTAGAGGGACTGTTTAAGGAACTGGAAAACTGTCGTGTTTAATTATCATACTAGATTTGTTTCATGTTTTTACATGTTCTTATTCCTGGAAGTAATACGCTGCCAGGTTTCTAGAATAAAAGCTATGGCACTAAAAAAAGAAGGTTTTGAGATAAGATGATGTAAGAAAACACTTTGAATTAGAAATATTCTTTAAGTGCTCTAAGTATGCTCTAAGTATACCCGCCTCGAGTTCCCCTTGACTGGATAAGAGAGGCAGGGTATACATTTAATAAAATAAAATACAAATAAATAAATAAGTATGAATCTTTTGGAAGTTTTATTTTAGGGTGGAAAAAACCCCCCACAGGGTAAGTAAAAAAATGTGTGTTTTGAATCTTCTAGCTACTCTGAAGAGTGTAGTTGGGCTGTGGTTTTATGGCTTGCAAGAGGCAGCTCTTTTTCCATCCCAAACTAACCTAGGTGGTACCACAGCAGCACTTGTCACATCCCTGCTGCTATTGGTCTAGTTTGGATAGGATGAAGTGTTGGTGGGTCACTTGAAGGAAAAAGCACAACCAGACCAAAGAAAGCTGCTTGTAACTGCATGATTGCCAGCTTTTCTTGCAAGATGTTCGGTTTCTTTTTAATGCTGTAGGAAAGTTAAAATTCATATGAGTATATATATATGTATACATGCCTGTATGCATGTGTGTGCCTCAGGTCAGTCTTGACTTCTGCCTGAACATATCTCAGGCAGTTTTCTTGGCAAGATTTTGTATAGGCTTCTTCTTTCTAGGGCTGAGAGGAATTGACTGACCCAAGATCACCCAGCTAGCTTTGTGCCTCAGGCAGGAATAAAACCTAGCTTTGTGTCTTAACCAGACTACACCAGACTAGCTCTCTTGTTGCTTATATGACTATTGTGCTGTGCTATGTTGTGTGGCGCTTTATTTTGCAGATAATGCAAATGTGTCTCTACATTCTACTTTATTTCACATAGAAGGCTTGCTAATAACTGCAGTGGTTTTGTAAAGATGCTGCATTTTGCTTTGGTTGGTTTATGTACCCTTTTCCATATTCTTGCAATAAGTGTGCACTTAGGAAGCACTAGTGGTGTCTTCCAGCCCCGCTTTTCTTTTATTATTTTGTTTAGAGCCAGCAGCCATCCCTATGTGCACGCCCCCCCAAAAAAAAAAACCATCAGGGAAAAGAACACAACTGTTTTTGCTGGGCTTGTACATGGCAGGCAAGCAACAAAGCAAAACAATCCGTCCCTACACAATATTGGCCAAAGAGCTGTTGAGCTCTAAACAGATCTCTGCCTCATTTATGATTCTTTGAAATGTATTATCTCTTCTCAGCTACTCTGGGTAATTTATGATAACCCAATTAAAACTGACAGAATTGTAAAGCACCTTTCTCTTTGCCTGCTTTTAGCCAAAGCTCTGCCCTTGCCCTGTAAACTGTTGAGTTAATGATTAAGAAGATTTATTTGAAGAAATTGAAATTATTTTTCTCTGTTGTTGGAGGTGAAGCTTTTCTAATATCAAATTCTAAACCAAACAGATTTTTCAGGTAGACATGAGATAATTGTCTTGCCATTGTTTTCTATAGGGATTTATTTTACTGTTTTCAAAAATATTTTAAAATTCATGCCCTCAGCCAGTTTTATGCAATTTTGATGTTCGATAGCAGTACTATCTATGCTTGTGGTACTGGATTGGAAAACAAAGGAATAACAGCTGCTTTGAAATTCTGTTTCCTTGGTCTAGAAACTCAAAACATGTTGAGATTTGTTTAGATGGACACAGAATACTGAAGCATTTTTTTTTTGTTATGATGGGAGAAAAAAGTCAGTGAAAAGTTAAAATGGTCTTATTTTATTCTAAACTTGAAATAAAACAAAACATTATGTTGCATTCAAGCCTCTCCCACAAATTGAATTAAGCTCATCTGAGAAATGCTTAATAACAGTATATTTATATCAATAGTTATCTAAAGGGACTCTCACTAAACTCTCT
This sequence comes from Boaedon fuliginosus, assembly GCA_027560395.1. Classification (NCBI taxonomy): domain Eukaryota; kingdom Metazoa; phylum Chordata; class Lepidosauria; order Squamata; family Lamprophiidae; genus Boaedon; species Boaedon fuliginosus. The sequence goes on along the minus strand of JANHGC010006797.1, from coordinate 629,454 downwards.
AAACTCTCACTAATGTAGAGTGAGTTAAATTGCAACATTTTCAGCTTGCCTAGAAATTGGCAATGAAATCTGAGAAAAGGTTCAAAAAGTTATATAGAGCTGAAGTTTTAACATAAATTAAATATAAAATGAACTGCAGTATCCTATCATGAGCCATGATGGCGCAGTGGTTAGAATGCAGTACTTCAGGCTACTTCTGCTAACTGCAGTTTGGCAGTTCAAATCTCACCAGGCTCAAGGTTGACAGCCTTCCATCTTTCCGAGTTCAGTGAGGACCCAAACTGTTGGGGACAATATGCTGATTCTATAAACGGCTTAGAGAGGCCTGTAAAGCACCATGAAGTGGTATATAATAGCTATTGCTACTGTCCTATGATAGTTTTCAGTGCAGTCTTTCACATAAAGACTCTGGCTGCATACTACTATGTGTGCTTCTGAGGTCATGGGATAGGGATGTTCACAGTGTATTGATTTGCGAGACAACTGTCTACATTAAAGTCTTCACTTGGTTACAATTGTGTGATAATTATTAGAGGAGGCATAATTAAATTTGATTAATTATGGGGACATAATTAACTTTGGTTGTTTGTATGGCATACGAGCCAAAATATGCCAAAACTGACTACTTGTGTCCTGATCTTTCGCAGTTGGTGAATACACGGAACAAAGCTAAGACATAGTTGAATAGTTAATGAAATGCCTAAAATATATGTGAAGAATAAATTTATATCACCAGGTACAAGTTCGTAAGACAGAAGGGTTGTCAAATCTTTCTTTCCCAAATCTCTCTGTTTCTTTATAATCTAATTCCACCCTTGAGGTATAGTCTAGGTAGTTTTTATTTCCATCATCTATCTTCAGGGTAGGTACATACTCCATCTGGCATCTACCAAACCTAATTTTTAAAATTCTCATCACCTTTATCTAGGGCAGGGGTGTCAAACTCATGTCATCATGGCGGTGTCACGTGAAGTATCGGGACTTTTCCCCCTTGGCCAACCCATGATGCATCTGGTCCACAGGCCAGGAGCTTAACAGCCCTGGTCCAATGAGATTTTCAATCTTTCCCCATCATTCAGTCAGAACTGAAGAAACTTCTTGGGTGAGAAGCTAAACATTTTCAAGGAAAAAAACCAAGAAAGTCCAGTTGCCTCTCATAACTTTTGTTACATTTCTGACAGTTTAAAAATTCAGATGTTGGACTATGCTCTATATTGCAATCCACATGCTACACTACCATGTTTCCCAGAAAATAAACCCTGTCTTATAATCTTTTTTCCTCCCAAAAAGGCACCAGGTCTTATTTTCAGGGGAAGTCATCCACTGACTAAACTATTAGTTTGGGGCACACACATATTGGGTGCATGTGTAAAAAATCAAGCTAGGTCTTACTTTCAGGGGAGGTCGTATTTTCAGGGAAGCAGATTATGTAACTTAAGAGTTATATGACTCAAGGTTCAGCGTGTCTGCCCCTATGCTATCCTTCAAGAGGTAAACTACACAGCCAGAAATAACTTTATTTAAAAAAAAAAAGACTGTAAAAATTCTTTTTAAACGTTAAATATCCAAAATGTTAACATTCAGCAGTGAAGTAGATACAGTAAATTAAAGTTCTATTCAAATTATGAAGGAAAACATGATTTAAAAAGAAAGTTTTATTAGAGAAGATTTAATGCTCCAAGGAGATCATACGATACCACTGCTCTGCCAATAAATGAGCATTCTCACAGGATCTATATAAAGATACCAGACAAAGTTTTAAATTAATTAAATATCAGAAAAGATTATAAAGAGAATTTATTTTTTCATGCACATCTTGTGGCCCTACATAAAAAAAGGCTGAAATAAATCCAATTACTGAACTTGTTCAAAGAAATAAAAACCACAGGAAATGTTAGCACAGCACAGTCAAAGAAATTATTATTAGCAGAGATTTCTGTCTAAACCTATTATCTATTTCTTAGAACTAGCATATCCCTGAAACAGGGATATGTCTTTCTGTCTTTATTTACTGGGTATTCTCCAGTTTCCTGGCAAGTTCAAACTTTAACCAAAAGCTATATCTTTTCCCAGCTCACAGCTTCTTTTTCCCTTCTCTTCCCTAGTCCTGCCTTTGTCTCTCTCTGTCTTTTCTCTTTTTTTAAGGATTTAAAGTTTCTATGTCCATCAGGAGCTGGGTAGCATCTCTCTCTCTGGCTACAAGACGGAAGAAGAAAAGGGCAAAAACAACAGGTCATTTCAGGGCACTGTGGATTTTAAGTCTGTGGTCTGTGCTGTAGATGTTGATTAGGACTGTCTCCATTCTGGAATAGAACTATTGTATATTCTCAATGTGCATGTTATGGTCCAGTGAATAGTAACAGTGGAACATAATTTGGAGATCAAAGGAGGAATCTTCTCTACCAATAAAATCCTTCCCATTGGCAGGCAAGTTCTGTTGGATTTTATCCTGTTTCCCTTGCCCCATTACTCCACCAATCTTTCTTACAGCAGTACTCCCTCCCATTTTTTCAACTAGCCCCTTCCCTTCAACTCAAGGTCATCTTTTTATTCCTGATTAACTCAGTGGTGAAAATTCAAAAGTTCAGGTGGAATTTATCTCTACTTCCTGTCCTGTTCTTTGTATTTCAGAAAGGAATACAGTGCAGGTCACTGCCAACAGACTAGTAACAATGAGTTGTTCCTAAGAGCTTTCATGACGTATAGGTGCAGAATAGAGAGAAGATAATAAAAAATATTTGTGTTGAGTTTGCTAGGTGTCAGATAAAGGAGGAAGCCTATCTTTTATAAAAAATATCTATACTGAAAAAGTATTTAGAAATCAGTGTCATATTTGAGACAAAAATTACAGCCTTAAGGCTCAGACATTCAATTTCAGAAATGAAGTCTTGGAGACATCACAAAAAAAAAAATTGTTTTGGAAACAATTATCAGAAGAAAAATATTGCATTGTAAGTATCAGTGTTCAGCTCTATAATCTGTTTAATTCACTTGGAACAGAAATACAGTTTTATAAAAGCCATTCTTTCTTATTGTTTAGTTAGCATTATTTATGCTGTCTTCTCTTCCAGTTTTCATATAGCAGTGATGGCTAATCTTTTTGGCACCAAGTGCCAAAACGGGAGCATGCATGCACCGAAAAGGCACCGAGTGCCAAAACACCTGCTCCGGAAACCGGAAGAGCAGCTTCCAGCCTGCACATGTATGCCGGCCACCTGGTCTTCTGGTTTCTGGCACTGCTGCACATACAAAGACCAGCATGCATGCCAAAACCTGGAAGAGCAATGGGCGACAGCATGCCTGCCAGAAGTGGCTCTGTGTGCCACTTCTGGCAGACATGCCCTAGGTTCGCCATCACAGTTATATAGGATAGCAAAGTGTGCATTTTTCCCCTCCACATTTCAATGTGGCTTTGAAACACATCCACACTTGTTCCTAAACTGAGATACCAATTATAAATTTTAATGCCATAATGCCACTAATAGCAACTACCAAATAAGATATTGTACAGCATATTTGTACTTTAGTTGCCTTCTCATGAGCTAATAGTCTGTGGAGATTCTCATTCATCGAGGTCATGTCCCAAAGGTGCTTTTTTAAGAGGAAATTGGAAAAAACAAGAATGTTTTCTTTCAAGACATTTTGCTTCTCATCCAAGAAGCTTCTTCAGCTCTTACTGAAGAAGTCAGAGCTGAAGAAGTTTCCTGGATGAGAAACAAAATGTCTTCAAAGAAAAAACAAAGAAATACAGTTGCTTCTTAAAAAAGCATCTTTGGGGCATGACCAGAGCCATCTCTCTGGGCATGCCAGCCATCACCCGTTGCTCTTCTGGGTTCCAGAACGCACATGCGTGGTGGCCAGCTGGTCTTCACGTGCGTGGGATTGCCAGAAACCAGAAGAGCAGCTCCCCAGAGCTTCATGCGCTGGCCTTCACGCGTGCATGCATGTTAGAAACCAGAAGATTAGGTGGCCGGTGCACATGCGCATGCCAGGTAGCTGCTCTTCTGGTTTCCGGCACGTCCATGCATTATGGCACTCGGTGCCTTTTCGCCACGCACGCTGTCCCATTTTGCCACTCGGTGTCAAAAAGGTTAACCACCACTGACCTAGATGATAATCATTATCAACAATACTGAAATAGAAAGATTATGGAATAAACTGGCAGTGGTGGTCCCAGCAGTTACTGCTACATGGGATGCTACAAAAAGCCTCGGATAACACTTAGAAAATCTGCACATTGACAAAATTTCCTTCTGTCAATTGTAATGCCACACTGCTTGGATCTGTGCATCTATTATGCCACTAGATTATGACATCCTATGCTCTTGGGAAGAACTCGAGGAGTATGAAGGCCAACACCAGCTAAAGAACTGGGAGCTGTGATTTCACAATTTTATGTATATAATAATAATAATAATAAAAATAATAAAACATTTATATACCACTAGACTCCCAGAAACTCTCATGGTTAGCATGACTATGAGTGTTCTGCCTGGAAATGATACAAATTATAATTCATTATATCTGGAAGTCATCAGGTTGGTTGTCTGTTTATTGCACGATTTGCAAGACAGCATGGAGTTAGGAATCCCTGGGTAGATAACTGCCCAGCCACCATAAAAGAAATCTGTCACTCTCTGAGATAATCTGTCCAACTTCTGAATAATCCAACCTTATTTTGCTTCTGCTGACATGTATTTTCTGGTCATCAATTTTAGTATTTCAATTTTATTTCAAATATAACATAAAATGTTCGTGGTGCAAAGCATTACTTTAGCTTGCAATCTCAATATGATGTCTATGCATACATCAAACAACCTTTGTAGGTAGGCTGGTGAGATATAAAGTTGCCTTTTTCCACATTGGACCTAACTATAAAGAACAGCTAATAATAAATCAGAGCATGGAATAATCATAATTAACTGGTTTGAAAACAATGCAGTAATTTGGAATGCTCATGGCCCAGCTGAGACAGACTTTAAATATGCTCAAATGACTGCTTTTCAATAAAGCTATTCCGATTAAATTTGACTGAAGGTCATTAAAATTAACCAAGTCACTTTTGACTTTAACTTTATATCAATCTCTGATGAAATGAAGAGGGAAATTTTTTGGCAGATGGGATGTTCTGGCTGAAGAAATAATAATTCTGTCTTCCAGTGCTAATCAATGTGGGCAGGTCAATTAGCAATACAAATGTGTCAAAAAGAAGGAAAACATGCATTCCGTCACAATGATTCAATTTGTCAACATAGTGTGAATTAATAACATATCATTAACTTGAAGTTAAAGTCTGTGTAAATTGTAACTCACTGCTCATTAAAATTCTCAAAAATGGCATTCACTTCTGCCAGCTTGGGCCAGGCAGCAGAATATTTACAGAAACTCAAAAGCTCATTGGAGTATATGATGACCTCTGATACATTTTAAAAGAAAACATTTTTCTTAATTGTGGCCACTACAGTGAAGTAATCTATAATTACAGTATATTCCAGTTTACTTAAAAAAAAAAACAAATATGAACACATTCAAATATAGTGTTGAATATATAGTTCAGGGATGTCAAACATTGTCACGGTGTCTTCACATGACGTATCATAACCACAAGTTTGACACTCCTCCTGATATAGTTCCTACAGAATACTTTATAGCTAGCTATTTATGACTTATTTATTTATTTACTTACTTACTTAACTTACTTTTGCAATTTCCTTCCCCAGCTAGTAATAGTTACTGTCAATTTATCATTTACCATCAGGTTGTTATCTACTCTTAGCAACCACATGGGTAGATTTTGTCCATGATGTTCTTCCCCTAACTTGCTCCTTTAGATTTTTCAGTGATGGACCACCATTGTAATCTATCCAAGTGATCCTCTTCATCCCTTTCCTTCTACCTTCCCCAACACTGGAGTCTTCTCTATAATGTATTCTAAAATAACATAATTTGAACCTGGTCAGTTGCCTCAAATGAGATTTCTGAATTAACTTGTTTGATGGTCCATCTGTTAGTTTTCTTGGGTATCCATGGTATTTTCAAGAGTTTTCTGTAATATGAAAACTTTCAATACTTTTCCTACCTCTGATGATTTTAGAAAAGGATGTGTGAGGTCTATTTCATAAACAAAATATCAGAAATAATAGGCCCAGACAATTCCTTCTTTCTTGAAAGCCTGTGCTGAATGACTGGCCCCCATCTTCACCTGGATCTTTAATAAATAACTGAAGATGTGTTATGTCCCCTCTTATTTCAAACACTCTACCATCATCCTAAGAAACCCCCCATCAGAGAGCTGAATGATTATAGGCCAGTTGCACTGACATCTGTAGTTACGAAAATCTTTGAGAGGTCCAAGATTGCTGGCCATTGAAAGTCATCATGGAAACCCCTTGCAGTTTGCCTACTGAGCAAATGGGTTGGCAGATGATGCTGTCAATATGGCATTGCACTACATCTTTCAACATTTTGAATGCGTGGACCTATGCATGGGTCATTTTTGTAGTTCAGCTCAGTATTTAATACCATCATTCCAGACATCCTACTCTAAACTGATTCAGCTAGATGTGTCTGTCCATACTTCTAGGTGAATTATTAGGAAGCAACAAATGAAGCTAGGAAAAATTACCCAGCCAATTAGCACAAGCGCTACTCAGGGTATGTGCTCTCCCCATTGCTCTTCTCTATATATACCAATGGTTGCATCTGTAGGGATCCTTCTGTTACAGTACTGAAGTTTGCATTCAAAAATGATGGCCTCAGTCAAGACAGTAATGTTTCTGCATATAGATGCAAGCTTGGAAACTGACTCTGTGGTACAGCTGGAACAATGTGGAACTGAACATGCTTAAAACTGTAGAGATGAGACTGGATTTTAGAAGTAGCTCTTCTATTCTATCACTTCTTACTATATTTAACAGCACAGTATCAGCAATAGAGTCCTTCAATGA
>JANHGC010006797.1:544865-570091 GCA_027560395.1 Boaedon fuliginosus | reverse complement strand
CCAGTTGGTTAAAAGAACACCAAAATATTAGACACTTAAACAAACAAGTAAGTGAAAAAAAAACTAATTCATAGGAGTGCAGCTCATGGAGAAGTGGTGTTATATGGGTGCACCGAGGCACACCCTTGATCACTCACACGGCCGCGTTCTGGATCTATTTGAGCTTCTGAGTGCTCTTCATGGGCAGCCCCATGTAGCGCATGTTACAGTAATCCAACTGATGTAGTGTTTTCTGACTTGACCAATATAGTGGACAAGTCAGAAAAGTGTCTGCATTTGACTCTTTAATGAATGTAAGCAGTTAGTGAATAATCAGGAGTTGAATAGCATCTAGCTGTGGCATCTGTCATCTTATAATCATCAGAGCTGATTTGGGTAAACTGGCTGCCTATATAGGGGATCCCCTTCCTCCCTCAGCTTTCCATGTCCTTCTCAAAGCTGTGGCTCCATGGAAGATAAAGACTCTTCCCAATAGGAGTGTGTCGTTCTTTGTGTCGTCCCTTGCTAGGACCTCCAAATAACCTAGAATCAGTAAAAGCATCTGGGTTGTGTTAATCATGACCTTTCAGGAAGGTGTCAGGCACTTTGACCAGTATAACACTTTTTCCTTAGCCATAAGACAGTTTATTCAGCCATTGTGTTTTTATACACACACACACACACACACACACACACACAGTGGTCTTCATAACTTCAGTGATAATGTTTATCTCCATAGAATGTAGGTAATCAACATAATTATGCCAAATGCTTGTTTTCATTTCTTCAGAAAACCATTGGATACTATCACTGTTAACACTATTGAACAGCCAGAGCCACTCATGTGGGACTGTCCCATGTATGCCCCAATGCAATGACTTTAAGCTATTCTTCTGCTTTGAAGCCGTTCATCCACTCTAGAACCAATTACTTACATTTACTTAAAACATTGACACACCTCTATCACGACTGTTTTCCAAAATAGAAATATAAGGAGCCAGTAACAGGAGAATGACTCGGCACAAAGTTCAATTTCTTCCTTAAGGGTATGAGTTGGCAAAGTTTCCTGGATTTAGTAATACTTATCTTAAGAACATTACAAAATGCCCACCATCCTCACCAAGGTATTGAATGAGCCCTCACTGAAGGAGAGATCAGAGATGAAGGAGATGAATAATGTGCACATCCCGGTAGATGAGCAATTTAGGTTAGAATAAGAGAACTTCAACATTTTTCTGTGGAAGTTCCTGAACTTGATTTGCCTGAACTTCAGCTCATCTTACAGGAGCATGAATGCCATGATTGAGAGGCACAAAAATACTAGGCAGCCCCAGGGTATTAATCACCCCCTCAAGGTTGACTTTCCCAGGGGAAATGGATTCATCATCAGGCATGCTAATTTTGTTATTTATTAGCTTTATTGATAGACCATTGCAATCCAACTGACACCTCAGATTAATTTAGCTAATATGGATGCTTATTAACTTTAAAATAAGACCATTCAACATCACATATCAGAAGAGCTTACATTGCAACCATCCTTTGAGAATAATCAGAAAACACTTTGGAGTAATCCTAGAAGAGTTGCTATAAATTTCCTGCTTCTGACTTGATCGCCTATTTGCTAAAGCTTTTCAAACTGTCATTGAACTTTCTACATAGAAATGGGGCTGGTAAACTTAAATGTACGTATAGAGAATTATGTCTCTGTATGACAAAATTACAGATTTTACTGTTTTTCATTCTTCAATAGTTCATGACATAATCCCCTTTCTACATACTTTAATTCAAAGATTATGTCTGGCTTTCTTTTCTATGTTCATGTTGTCAAAGTAACAAAAGTAAGTCTGTGACCTAAAAAAACGTTTCTGCTTTTAAGGTGAAATTTGCCTCATTTTTTATTTGACTAATTTTAGAAGACTCTAAATAGATTCTTTTTGCAATATTAACAAGATTGTGACTTAAGTGGCAGAAGGAAGCAAAACACAAAACTGACAAATTAGTTTTTATTTTTATTTTTTAATTTCAAATGGTGGCAATTTCTTTCTTTTTTAAATTTTTTACTTCATTTTAATATTTTAAAACATCATCCATCATCAGATTTCGTGTTACATGGGTTATGACATAGCAATTATTCAATGATCATTACATTCACCTATTAATTATATATTACTAACTCTATTTACTATAAATTCTTTAACATTCTTAACTATTATTGATGTTTATATAATTAATAAAATTAATTACCTATGTATATTCCCTTCTTCCTTCACTTTACTTTTCTATCTTCCAACCAATTAGAAAACACTTGCCAAACTTTATAATATTCAGTATCTTCTTTTTCTTTGATCATTGTTAATCTATTCATTTCTGCACACTCTAATATTTTTTTAATTACCATTTCTTCACTAGGTATTATTGATCCCTTCCATTGCTGCGCAAATACAATCCTAGCTGCTGTCAACACATGAACCATTAAATATTTATCTTCTTTGCTATATGTTCCTGATATTGTTCCCAATAAAAACATTTCAGGTTTCATTTCTATATATTGTAATGTCATTTTTTCTAGCCACTCTTGTATGTTCAACCAGTACTTTTTTGCTTCTTCGCAAGTCCACCACATATGATAAAATGATCCCAGTTCTTGGTGACACTTCCAACATTTTGTGGATTTATTTTTAAACATTTTCACCAATCTCACTGGGTCTAGGTGTCATCTGTAAAACATCTTGTATAAATTTTCTCTGTATGCTGTTGATATTGTCAATGAATAATTCCTTACCAATATATCATATATAATTATTATGTATAATAATTCCAATTTGATTCACAGTTCTTTGCTGAAAATTAATGGTGCTGAAGAGTATTCAATTCTTACTAAGATGAAAACGTTAGCTTTTATCACTAGTGTATTTTCATTCCCATCACAAATGGAAAGTATATTTGGGATTTTGAAATCAAGGGAATTGAAACCAATTATTTTTTTACTATTAAAACAGATTGAGAAATATATGCTTAGTCTCCTTAGATGCACCTCAAAATTAAAAGGATTTCATAAAGATATAATTTTAATAAATGTGGCTACATTTACTAAAATTATATCTTTATGAAATCCTTTAATCATTATTATGCTCCTTTAATCATTAATTATGTCAGTATATTTCACAGAATTGTTTTACCAAAAGTGTTTATTTCACCATGAAATAATTTTCTTAAATTTAGAAAATGGCATCATTGGAAGGGTTTTTTGTCTTGGAAATCATCAAGGTTAAGGTTATTTAATACACAAACTTTCAAAACTCATCCAGCTCTTTGTCATTTTAGGAGATTTTCTGTAAGGCTTGTAAAAAGAAGATACAAAAAAGATTGCTCAATCAGGCAGTTAGCTTTCCTGTATTTTAATCAAATAAAAGGTAATTATATTGGATTAGTGATAATAAATAATTTGTTAAATCTTTAAAGCCAATGGCAAACCAAGATTTAGATCTAGGTTTTAAGAACCATGAAGTTAAGTAATAAGAGTTACCATGTAGTAAGAGTTACCACAATTACATTATTTTTCAAACAGTGATATAAAGTAGATCATGAACAACCTTTACAGCAGTATGGATTCAAATGCTCAAAATTCCATGAAATTCTACTGGAACCTTCTCTAACATTGATTTCTTCAAAAATATCTTCTAATGCAAACTCTGCTAAAACTGTAGAAAAAATATATTTTTCATTCATTCATATATGGAGGCAACAGAATAAGATTCTCTATTTCTAACAGTTACAGCCCGCAAATATCTCAATATCAGGTTTGGGATTATTTACTATTTACAGAGCATTATATTCCATCTTGAAGCAGTCACAGCAAAGCATTTCACAATTTGCAAAATTTTGCAATTAGAGTTTATTGTCACTTATTGTGGTTGAAAAAGAAATGCAATATAATTTAATATTGTAAGACATCACTTGTAATTAATTGTATTTTCCCACAGGATACATCAGAGCTAAGTTGTTTTAGAGGATGAATTTGCAGTCCAATTATGTTAGCACTAAAGGATTATTTATTTATTATTAAATGTATGTGCCACCCATCTTGTCCAGAGATAATTCTAAAAAAAGAGAGAGTCTATAAAAAATAAGAACTAATTTCTTGATATTGTGTTTTTATGTCTTCTATAAAAAGACATTATTTATGATAAAAAACTGAAATATTTCTTAAACTAGTTTAGTGTTTGTACATGGAACAAAGCCAGCATACTAAACAATTAAATCATCTAAAATATGTTCAGGCACTTCTTTCCAAACTCGCATGTCCAATCAAAAATATAATGAACTGTAACAATGAATAAATGATCACATTATACCAATCATGTTTTATTAGTTCCACAAATATTGTTTTGGGTCATTCAATGGAATGACTAAAGCACGCAACTAAAGCATGCATATGCACACACATACACACAAATAAAACAGTGAGTACTGCGTCTAATAGGGTACAAGGTCCATCAGTTTCAATATCCTAAAAATGTTCTTCTCTGCATGCAACCAATTTTACTGTATTCAGGGCAATCTAAACTAATAGCAATAAAAGTCAAATGGCTGTAAGTTTTGGGGGGCAGATCTTAAATTATATTATAGGGGAAAAGATATTGGCTAAGAGCCTCGGTGATGCAGTAGTTAAATGCAACACTGCAGTCTCTGCTGACTTGTTCAGCAGGTTGTCAGATCAAGTCCCCAGGCTTCCATCCTTTCTAAGGTCGGTGAAATGATGACCCAGATTGTTTGGGGGCAATAAGCTGACTCTGTAACCGCTGACTCTGTAACCCTGCTGTGCGAGTGATAATGGATATACCTTGGTGCACCCACATAACACCTGTCCTCCGCGAGTTGCACTGGCTCCCAATAATCTTCCAGGTGCAATTTAAGGTGCTAGTGACAACTTTTAAGGCCCTTCATGGCTTAGGAGCGGGGTACCTAAGAGACTGCCTTCTGCCACCTCATGCCTCCCAGCACCCAGTTAGCTCCCATAGAGTGGCCTGTTACGGGTCCCGTCAGCTAAACAATGTTGGTGGCAGGTCCCTGAGCTAAGGCCTTCTCTGTGGTGGCACCGGCCCTCTGGAACCAGTACCCATTGAAATCCGAACCATTCCCAGTTTGTAGGCCTTCCGCAGAGCCCCAGCAGGCATGGAATTGATGACCCCCTGGAGGAATGACTGTTGTATGATAGGTGGTTGATTGATTTGTTGATGATTTTTAATTGTATTGTTTATAATGGTTTTAAATATGTTTTTGCATTTTTATCTTTTATCTATTTTAGAGATAAATTTATCTATTTTATCTATTTTATTTTATTTTTGTATTTTTATCCTTTGTAAGCCGCCTCGAGTTCCCCTTGACTGGGGAAAAGAGATGGGGTATAAACAAATAAACAAATAAATAAATAAATAAATAAATAAATAAACAAACAAATTGCTTGGGGAGTGTTGTTAAGCTCTGATAAGAAGTATATAACATCTGAGTGCTATTGCTATCCATGTTGTAAGCCACTCAGAGTCTTTCGGAAGTTGGGCGGCATAAAAATGTAATAAGTAAAATAAATAAAAGTCACCTTGAAGAGACCTCTGAAAACCTAGAACAATGAAATTAGTTCAAATGCAATATGCAAGCTTATTATTTTGGTACATGATAAGCATAAAGATAGGCCTGCCTCCTAATGACAGTCTAGGCCAAAGTAATCAGATTAATTAAGAATATTAAAATTGGATGTTTAAAATCCATGCCCATCTTTTAAAAGGCAATGTTAACTTATTTAATATTTTACCGTTTTGAAGCACAATTTATATTGATATTTATGTGGACTGATCCCTAGTGTTGGCATTATATTGAATTATATAATGGTTGACTGAAGGAAGAAAACTGTAGCTTACAGTTTTGGAAGGCAAGCACTACCCTCTATTTCTAAAGGATTTAATTTTAACTTTTAGTTTTACAAACAGCTACAGTTAGTGGCAGTGGGACTTTTTGAAGTGAAGGTGAAAGAAAAAAGGCTTAACCCTGGCCCAACTCATATTATCACCAAACTCCCCATTTATAAATATGTGTAGTTCTGAAAATTCATCTCCCTGTTGTTGTTTTTCCCCACAATGTGCCACAATATGGAAATGGTGGGAGAAAAGAAAAAAAAGTTCGGAGGGCAGGTTGCAAGGTCAAAGGTTAGGGTTTCTCACCTTCTCCCGCTCAACATATTAAATGCAGAGAAGAGGTCAAGTGGCAGGAGTAGCATCTCCAAAATGTTTATTTGATACATTTTAAAAAGGGAAGTGGCTTTCAAGTCTCAGACATTGCATTTATTTCTAAGACTATGTCTGGGTTTTATAAATATTACTGCAAAACAAAGACGGTGACAGCCTATGGCCCAGTAGTTTGTTCAACAGTATGGCTCAATGCTCAGATAAAAAGAAAAACAGACGGCAAGCTTAAAGATAAAACTTTGGAGTGGTACAATGTGGATAGGATTACCACCTTCAATTTGTTTTTTGTTTGGTGGATATTTTGGATTATAAAGTCATATATGGGCTCTACAGGCATATTGCTGTGTACTATGAAGTATTTCATAACTGCACTGAATCCATTGTTTTACCCTTACTCCAAAAAAGGAGGAAAAAGAAATGATTAAATGAATAATGATATTTTTTGACAAAGTTATTTTTGTCATGATGTCCCTAGCTTTCTGAAGTATTCGCAAATATCTCTTATATGGCATTTATTTTATTCCAGGAATTGTATAATAATTCTACTCTGTGGCAGCCACTGTCAGAAATGCACTGACCTATACAGCGATTTGTGTCTTGGACCCATATTTGTTGAGCTTCCCAGGTGGTGGCATGGAGTCAGGTCTAAACGGTAATCAACACTTCATTGCAGGAGCAGGTTGTTCCACCTGCTTCAAAGGACACAGTGGTGTAGCCCCTTCTCACGAGGCTATCCTTGGACCCAAAAGCATTGGATAACTTTTGTTCCATCTCCAGGTTTCCCTTTTTAGAGAAGGTTGTGGAAGAGGTGATAGGTATTTAACTTTTGAAAGCCACTAATGAAGTGGATTACCTTGAGACCATTCAGTCAGGGTTCAGGTCCATTTACCATTTCTGAAGACATTGGTCACCCTTTTGAGGACTGAGAATGGAGATGATGCAACCATCTTGGTCCTCCTGAATTCTTGAGGCATTCAATACCACTGACCATTGTATCTTTCTGGACCAGTTTCTGGTGGGGGACACCATTTTTTTGCAGCTTTTTCATATCTGTCCATCTAATCTTTATCATAATACACTCCTAGTATTAGGAGGGGAAGAATACATCAATTGAAGTATTTCATAATATGCTTTACTAACAGTCTAATAGATGTATATATTAACTAATAAAAATATAGCTATTTTACTAGGAAATGAAGTATCACATTGCATAATATATAGATAAGAGACAAACCCATCTCCCAATTAAACATTAAAGCTTTGGAAACCTTTTAAATTCAGTGACAGGAAAAATCAGTTTGGCTTTCCACATTCAAAGATATTTTTTTTTTCAAACTATACTCATCATAGCCACTTATTATATTTTGTGCAAAATAATCATTAAAATGGAGGAGGGAGAGAGGAAGTAAATGTGTCTCACCTGGCCTTGTTTTGCAATTCTGGGATAGGGAAAATGATAAGAGAATAGTAATAACAACATAATTAATATCTAATTCATAATATAAACCAAGCAATTTACAATGCTTGGCTGAAATATAAATTAAATATTGTTTTCTTCTGAAGTTTGACTTAAAATAGATCTGAACATCCATACATTTGCTGCATTCAGCTCTGAAAGTCAACTGCCTTTATTTTATACCAAAGGCAACATAAAGAATAAAATTCTGCCTTAATGTATCAAAGGAATTACAAAGGAAAAAGATGTAAAGATATCAATCATTGGATAAAGTGAATGGTAGTAATCAAAATGAATCACAAGGCAAGAAATTAGTGTATGTGGTATTGAATAAGGAAAATGTCCCCTTAACACATGCTTTCCTTTCTTATCATTTTAATCTTTTAGTTTCCTTCATTCACATGCTTATTCCATAGTTTTCTCTCTTTTATTTTTCTTCAGTTGCATACAAAAGAGTACATGCATTTCACCTGGACAAGCATATTTACTTCTACCATATGACCTCTGTTAGCTTTTGTGTCTCTTTTCAGAGCAAGAACAATCCAGATCAGTAATATTATAATGGCAGTAAGTATATTAACTCAGCAACCACTTTGATCTAATGATGAAAGCACTAGGCTAGAAAATGTGAAACCATGAGGACAAATCCCACCTTAGCCATCAAAGCCCTCTGGATGACTTTGACCCACTCACATTTTCTCTCAGCCCAACACACCTCACAAGATTGCTGTTATGGAGGAATTATTTTATTTATTTTTATTTTAATCAAATTTGTAGGCCGCCAAATCCCGTAGGACCCAGGGCATCTCACAACAATAAAAAACAACCATAAAAACATTAAAACATTAATAAAAAATTAAAACATTAAAACCCTTAAAATTACTAAAACTTCGGTGGTCACGCTAAACCGGCCTGCCGGAACAGCCAGGTCTTCAGTGCTCAGCAGAAGAGTCTCAAGTCTGGGACATTCTGGAGCTCCAGGGTAGATCGTTCCAGAGGGCTGGGGCCGCTGTGGAAAAGGCCCTCCTCCATGGAGTCACCAGGCAATACTGCCTAGCCAATGGTATCCAGAGGAGACCCACCCTGTGCAACCTCACAGGGCACTGGGAGGCAATTGGTGGCAGGAGGTGGTCTCATAGGTAACCTGGTCCAATGCCATGTAGGGCTTTAAAGGTAACGACCAGCACATTGAATTGGATCCAGAAGCCTACTGGGAGACAGTGCAGGCCATGCAAGAGTGATGTAACATGGGTGTACCAAGGGGCATCCATGACTGCTCGCGTGGCTGCATTCTGGACCAGCTGGAGCTTCCAAATACTTTTCAGGGGCAGCCCCAAAGGGATTCAAATGAATTAGGAGGAGGACTCTCTCTCTCTCTCTCTCTGTACACATACATATACAAACACATACACACATATACATGTGTGTGTGAACTAATATAGTTAGACTTCAAAACTTAAGAATCCCAATCTGTAAATAAAGTTACTATTATTATCCTGACACTTGAAATAACAACTTGGACTGTAATGAATGTTGTATGTTACATTAATTCCATCTAAAGAATTCCAGCTAAAACTCAAGTAAAGCCTCCCTGCATCTTAATTTTCAAGAGTGCATTTGGATTTCAGTTTTATGGAAAACAAAGATGGTGGGAAACGATTGCATCTGGATTTGCTTGACAACAGTATCCTTATTCTGTGCAAAATTTAAAAATAAAGACATTAATGCAGCACTGTGATCCTTAGTGAAAGAGCTTGGTTTGTAGAAGACTCAAACCAGGGATAACACCTTTTTATTCTTATTTTTGTAGCTCACACAATAATTATATCTAACCAAAAATTACAGATAACAAAGCTTCCAAATGTTCATGAGGAAGATCAAAGCACTTCCAAACACAGCAGGGCTTTTGAAATAATTACACTGCATGCATCTTTTTGTAAACTACTTCCAATATCTAAATAGGATAGCCAACTTATTTGTATGAAATCAGGCATATATGTCAAAAAAAAGAAGGCATCCATTTACAGAAAGTATTTAAATAGAAATAATTAGAAATAATTTTTGAATTTAAATTTCTTAGCAGGCAAGCCAATTTCCCATCCATATCATCACCCTTAATTTGTACACCACTCTCAGTGTAATTCTCCCAAACAATGGATATACATCTCCATCCAATTAATTCATTTCTTATGGTTCCTGGACAGGGTCTCCACTCTCCCCTTAATGTAAATCAGAAGCGAGAGCCTTTTGATATAAATAGCGTGCTACTGTTTCTTCTCCTGAAATTAAACCTTTGTGATTTGGAACTGGAGCTAATAGATGAAATACAGAAATGTTGCCACAAGTAGCCTCAATTTCTGCTATATTTTCATGTGGTGTTGGAAGAAAGACGCAACATTATTTGATGATCTTTGGATCTGTTAACAAAAATAACCATAAATGTCAGGACTATTCCTATCCCTTGACTCAAAGTTTAGTGGACAAAAAGCAACTAAACTTGTCAGCCCCAGTGTTTCATATAAAGGAAGATATCTGACCATTACAATTAGGGTTTGGTTCACTAATAGTTGGTCTTTATCAACTGCCTCCTTTGGCATCCATAACACAAAAATGCATATTAAGAATTGATCAGCAAAGAAACTGCCTTAATTACCCATCTTTCGGCCCATATTCGACAAGTGAAATTTGTTAAAAAATTCTCTTCTTGGCACTTTTACTAATCTTGCCTCTTACACTAGGAAATATTAATTTAGCCTTTCAAATATTTGTCAAAATTATCAGTCTCATCTGAGTCTTTCTTTCACTGAGAATTCACTGAGAATTTCAGCATTCCCCATGAAGCCCTAACCCACTGAAAGCAATGATCACTTTGAAATGCTGATCCAAAATTTTATTTAAAGCTCTGGGTGTCTGCCAAAAATCAAATATAAAGTCTGATAAATTTCCTTTTCACTTTATGAAATAATGTCAAAGGTTCTTAACTTTAGGGGTTTGAAAAGATTTAATAGTAGCAAAACTGCATTTCAACATCAGATGTGCTGATAAAACGAATCCCATGAATTTCCTTGGGAATTACTGCATTTTTATCTCTTCATTCTGCTGCCCCCCTGCTTTAGGCTTATTTATTTATTTTGCAGTGATGTAAGACTTACTCTGCTCTCTCTTTCCTTTCTTCTTACTTTTTTATCTGTCTTGTTTTAGTCATGCTACTTCAAATATGCAAGCCATTCTTGCATCTATTGGTACAGTATATGAGTTATGCAATTTAAATATGTTTGTAGCACATGCCAATTTTTAATTAGAATAAATTGCATCGTTGCCTGCTTACTACAAAGAGCCTTGTAATTCAGCAGTAATGAGGCTAGGATTGGGGAGACCAAAGGTCCAGTCCATCTTCAACCATGCTGACTCTGCAACAGCTTGGGGCGTGTTGTAAAGCTCTGATAAGCAGTATATAAAATCTGAGTGTTGTAAGCCGCCCAGGTCCTTTGGGAGATGGGCGGCATAAAAATGTAATAAATAAAATAAAATAAATAAATAAACCATAAAGTCTCACTGTGAGTGATAGAATATTGGGCCAAACACTCTGTCTCAACCTCAAATTTATGAGGTTATTTGTGGGGAGAATTGGAGGAGAACTCCAATTCCCTGGGAATTCCGTGGGATTCCCTGGAGGAAAGGTGGAATAGAAATTGAATAAATGAAGGGATCACTGCTTTCAACAAAACCTCAAAGTAAACTTTTAATTTTTTAAAGGGGGGATTTTTAAAAGGGGGGGACCCTAGGAAAACATTGTTACATATTCAGAAGGCATGGAAATGGCACAGAGGTGTGAGAGTTTACAGATTTAACCAAATGAACTGGATCAAAATGTATTGCTAGTGCAGTCAGTGTTTTGCATTTGCTGAGAAGTTACTGAACTGTGAAGTGGAAATATTTAATAAAAGGGGAAAGTCATGAAAGCTATATTTTTCATGAGGTAACTGTCACATCTTATCATAAATTGGCAATATGAAATGTCCATCATATGCTACCTAGATGAACACAGGTGACATTGGTTTACAATGTATCTGGAGGGGGGAAATATGCAAATTATGTGCAAATTATGGATTAGAAATTTCACTTCTTTAATACATGAATTGTGCCCCTCAATAATATAATCAAATGTTATTCTTCAAACAACAAACCATGGACTGGTATCAGATTATTCTAAATGATGAATGTGTTGGAACTAATAAAGGTTTTTTTTCATCTTGTGCTCTTCCAATGCCTTGTAACTTCTTGTCTTCCTTTTTTCAGAATAATTGATTTTACTGTCACACTGATATCTACTTAATGGGATGTCAATATATTTATGATAAATCATATGAACTAACTCAGGGATTAATGAAGCCCCATAATCAAGTGTGGTAAACTATTTTTAATATATTCTGAGTTAGGTATAAACCAATATAGTCACAAAACTAGATATTAGTTATACTTGGCCAACTCTGCCCAAACTGTTTGATATTATGTCATTATCTTTAGCTTTAGCTTTAGCTTTTATCTTAGATAATTAATCATTATCTTTAGTGTGGCATTTGGAAATGTGACTAATACATCAATGATGAGTGAAATGAAAATATTTTGGGGGATATATGTATGCAGAGTAAAAAACATATGCAAGTTTTTCTTCCTCTCTTTCTCCCTTTCTCTCTTTTCATGCCATAGGAAAAGTGAACAAATGGCAGCAAATGGCAGGAAACTTACTGATCAGTAAATACTGATTAGTATTTAAAATTAGCAGTAACTATATAAAGATGTTGAGCAGTCATATTGTTTCTAATTTTATGTACCAGAATTTGGTCCTAGTCTTTTGTCTTTTCATTCTCAAGCTGATCCAATGAGTTACGTAGTAACAGTCTCTTCTGGATATCATAAAGAAGTCTGCCATTTGGTTGAAATGGTGAGTGGTAGGAGGAGAATTGTGTGAAGCCATGCAATAGAAAGACACAATATTTCTCTAAACAAGTTCTTCCAACCTGAAAGAAAATCATTTTCAAGTCAGCTGAATTTTTCAAAGAGACATCGTTTACAACTGTGAAATGTGAGAACTCAACTAAAACTTTGATTCCTATATGCTTTATTTGGAGCTTTTGTATCTGGAATGCTGTATGTATTTTTTAATCTTAGCAACTGAACTTACTGAGCTTCCAGAAGTACAGTGTTGGGTACTTAATCCACAAGACTATTGTCAACAACAATGCTCTGGCAAAATTAGGATCTACACATAAAATAGAAGTTTTGGAAGTTGTTTAACCATTAGCAGCCTTATATTATCTGAATTGATATTCATGGTTGTGATCAAATTGAGGTGATTTGTAGAGATTACATTTTCAAGGAAGAGAACTGTGTTGTCATAGAAACAACCAAAACATAACTATAGGCTATGTGATGGTAAAGAAGGCAGACAAAGTAGGAAGAAGACAGTTTGTAAGAACAATTCAATATAAAACTGCCTTGTTGGTAAAGAAGAGCAATGGAAGACTAAATCTTTCAACAACTGAACCTCTATCTGAGCTAAGTGGTACTGGCTATATATTGCTCTGTGATTCAAATAATGGCATAACTGGTCGCAGCAACCCTGACAAGAGTTCTCAGCAACAAAAGACAGCCACCCAGTTCCCTGTTTGGATTCTACCATTTATAACATAAACAGCTAGCGCAGGTGTGTCAAACTCGCTGCCCGTGGGCGAGATGTGTCACGTGCTGGCCACACCCATACTTGGTTTAGTGAAGGGGGGCGGGAAGTTGCAATACAACATGTGACGACAATGTGTCATCACAAGTTTGACACCTCTGAGCTACAGGCTTGGTGGCTTAGTGACTTAATGACACTGGAGATGATCCCAGCATAGGATGAGCTCCTATCATACGCCTCAGTTTCTGTCTACCTAAGAGTTTGAAAGCATGTTCTATGCACATAGATAGATGAATACCACTTCAGTGAGCAGTTGTGCTCTGTGCAGACAGTCAGATTCCTGGCAGTTCTGAACCTCCCCAGTTGCAACGTCCATTTGCAAAACAACTCCAGGAAGGAAGGGGGGCTTGGGTGACATTGCAGGAAGAGCCATTCATTTTTCTCTCTGGTGCAAAGCCAGCTCACCCCCTTCTGGTGGTACACGTTGGAAAGGATGCAAGTGTTCCCTATAACATGGCTAGTTATTTGACAGGCCGAACTACGACACTGCTCAGAGATCATAGACACTGATGAGTAAACCATATTTGGATAAATTGTCAGATTTTTATATCCTAGCACAATTAAACCACAAAGACAGTAAAATGACACATACCTTATCTACATGCAACTTGGCATCTGTGTTTATGCTATAACATCTGTATAATGGTCATGCCATCATAGATTCTCCCCTCCCCCTCTCCCCACCAATACTCTCGTGTTCTTACTATATTGTACATTTAATAATGATGGCTTGTGAAAAGAAGAGTATGATTCAAGATGTGAGGAAAGGAAAAGAAAACCATGTGCATGTTATTGCTTTCCATAGTTACCTGGTCATGCAAGTGACAGAGAAAGAAAATTAAAATGCTGATATGGTGCTATTTATTAAGGATATACAGCACAACCATTCTGTTTATACACATTTTGACTGAATCTTAATCTTCCTATCAAATAATTGATTCCTTATTTTGGATCAGATGCTTTTGAACTGAGCTGATGATATGCAAACATACTCATTTCTCCTGAATTGAATCATCATTCAGATCAAGTTGATTCAAGTTGACAGCCTCAGTATGATTTGACTCACAAAACCCCTAATGTTTATTTCATGAGCCTATAGATGAAAGTCCAAGGCCACTGTCCTACCACTTTATCTTTTGAATGTAGAGATGTCTGTAGAATAGGTTGCAAAAACTATAAAGTTGACTTTTGTTTTAAGAAGCACTCAGCTGTGAATGTTGAGATCCTGAGCTGGACTTATTTTATGGAGGGAAAGTTGACAGAATAAATTTTATACTTTTTAGCTAAAGATTAAGCATAACTCAAAAAGTCATAGCCTATAGACTTCACGAATAAATGACAAACAGAAAAGTCTTAAGATGCTAAATTCTTTGTCATGGTTAGAAATGCAGTCATGCTTTTTTATGACTCAGAAAATACTGTGACTAATTTAGTGCAGAATTTACTATAAAACATTATTTGAAACAGCATGCCTATGGGAGGCAGAGTGTACATTACAGTAATAGTTTGAATTATGGCAATTACAAAATATAGCTTAGATTAGCATATTTTCTTAGGATTTAAAAATAATCTTATTTCACACACACACATTGGCTCAGTTATGTTCCTGCACTTAGAATGCCTAATGGAAATAATAAAATGGGGAAGATTTTTAATTGACTTTGACCTGGGCCTCTGAAATACCTTTCAGGGTCTATAAAAAAAATCAATATGGTGATATATAAATACACAGAAAAACAAAAATATATTTTCTCATTACATGAATTTCATGCCTATAACAAAAAGTTCTGAACATATTATTATTGATGGTAGTAGTTTTCTTGTTCCCTATTTAGCCATTTCCTCAGATTCACTGCACGAATTATGCTAACAAACCCACAGTGAGTTGAAATGTCAGAAAGCTAAGCCAATTCTTCCTGAAACAAGATTCCTAGCTGCTTTCAGGAATAATTTTTAAAAATGGAGAAAAAGTGATCATGTGAACCAATGAAAGTTTACAGAAATGGATACACAAATTCCTTATCACTGGATCAATGTTAGCTTTCATATTTATTATTAACAATTCAGACAGATGCAGTCTACTTTAGGAGTCACTTTCATGAGTGGAAGGAGCTGTCATCATGGCATTGAATCCAAAGAGATTCCTGAATTTACTGCAGGCCTTGAATGGTAAAACACTGGGAGCCATAGATCCCACTGTTTCTAATGGCATAGTTTTTTTCAGCATTCTATCTGGATATTTGATTAACATAAAATGGTCCCAAATATTTAATTTGCTTTCCAATATAATTCAGTGTGGAGATATTTATAGATTTGTATACTGTAGAATGTACTTTTAGCCATGGAAACTCATTGAGAGGTTCTAGTTATTGGCCCCCAAACCAGCACTCTCTTTGGGTTGCTTTTTTGGGGGGTGGGGGTGGGGAATATTTATGTTGCTGTAATTTCTAGAGGAAAGATGGAATGTAAATGTAATATGTAAAATGTAACCTCACTTCCCCCCCGCACACACACACATACACATATTGACAGACAGAAAGACATCAAACATGCGTACTATATGTACATCACAGAGTTGAATGGGATTGCACAGATTTCTTTGACTCAATAAAAAGGCAGAGGACAAATAAAGATTGGTTCATGCATCCCTAATTAGAAATGTTTTATTGACTGATAAAGCAGATACTGAGAGAAAAGTGTTGGTTTGCCTATGCCCTAAATTAGGATAGAACCTATTTATTGAGACTAAAATTTAATGCAAAGTTCATGCTCCTTTACTAATTGGAGACAGAATACATTAGGAACCTGTGCCAATCAATGTAATAAATAAATGCTGTGGAATAACCTTCGGAAACCTAGAAAAAAACATTACATTACTTCATGTATAGGGAAGTATATGTGAGGAAATGGGAAAAATAATTAAAAAGCAGTAAAACATACTGCAAAATGTTATATCAGGAGTTTAAAGTCCCCCAAAAAATCTAATTAGATATACAAAAATCATTTTTCAAATCAAATGGAATTCTGTATGCAATGTACTCCTCTTGCTGAAGGAAAGATGACCCGCACTTGCTATGTAAATTATCTCTGAGCTATGCTAAATCAATGAGTTTTCTTCTGTAGATGCTCGTTCCAGGTTGCTCCCTGTAATGACCTCAATTATATATGTCTTCTTTGTGAAATTATGATTGCAGTTGCTTGGCTTCAGATGACAGCAGAGGAAAGATTTCCATGATAAAGAAGTATAAATGGTATTATCTAACTAAATTAGCATGCAGAACTTGCTATTAAAGATTATTGCTATTAAAATCAGTGCAGTTCATAAAGACCCTGTGATTGAGTAATAATAACAATAATGACAAAGTAGCAACAGTGGTACATTGGATATCAGTAAGAAAATAACATTTGCCTGCAAGCAAGAACTGGTAAGACCACAAAATAGAAAAAGTTATAGAAAAAGAAGAAGCTAAAGTGCGCTGGGACTTTAGAAAAAGACAGGTCCCACCACATAACATGACTAACTTTACCATCGCCAATAAGAAAGACAAAACAAATCTGAATACATGGCATGTACTTGGAGACAACAGGAGAGAAGCGAAAGAATTGAAGAAAAGTAGAATTTTTCTGCAAATAGAAGTAGAATGACTGTGGCAAAGGTAGAACCAGAGTGCAATCCCAAAAGACCTAGAAGACCACTTGAATACCATTGGCATTGAAAATATCATTATCAATCAACTGAAACTGGCAGGTTTACATGAATGCTTTACATCCTGCGATTTTACGTTTAAGTTAATCAAACCACAACAAACATCTGCCTTTCCCACATCCTTGGGAAAAATTCAACAGGTAGATAAAAATAACAAATTCAGGCTAAACATCTGGCTGATTGCATGATAAACCACAATAATACAATTGGGAGGCAATATTATATCCTGGTTATAGATCAATGTAAAATGCTTAATAGTTTATACCAAGCCTGAATATTTACGAGTATATATGACTAGGGATGCTTACTTGCAACATAAATCCTGCCTGTATGATTTCTTTCTTAATCCCCAAATTAAGAAAAGTATCCCTCAAGTCACCTGCTCAGATATTACTGACTCACACAGGATCACAATAGGATCTATGCTGGTGAAATTCTAACAGTATTTGTTTGATCTTCTTACTCATCTTTAACATCTGTGAGTTTGTGTTCTCCAGAAACACTTGCTATAAATAAAAGAATGGTTGTGATTTTGTTAGCTTATATCATGTTAGAACACATGAGAATGGTCAGCTGATTGTGAAAAACTAATCGTATCATATGCAATTTTTCTAAGAAATATTTTCCTTGTTGTTCTGTGAAACTCAATATTTGTCATGTTTTAAAAGGAAATGTTACAACAATGCACTTGAAAGGACTATGAGATAATGTTAAAAGTGTTTCATAGAAACCAAATCATTCCAAAAAAGCTATGATTAAGGGAACACCATGGAAAAACAAAGCCAATATAATTCCCTCTTCTCTTCTCTTTTAAAACAAAAAGGATCTTCATCAAAGACACTAAATTTTATGTGATTTGCTAATTGTTTTTTATCCTATCAAGTGCATGTCAAATATAATTATTTTCATCAAAAGAAGAAAATGTACCTCAACTTTAAAAATGTACTGTTACATTTATTAGTGTTAGAAATCACTGAAATATGAGTTGTGAATATTTAGAAATAATTGAAACAAAATGTTATAAACTGTGAATGTAATCAAATCTTAAAATAGGCAGAAGAAAATCATAATCTGGCCAGATTATAGGAATCTAACACAATCTTGCACTACACAATTATAGGAATCTAACACAATCTTGCTCTATTTCCAGAGCAAAACTTTGCATAGAGTCTCATAGCTGACCCGAAGTGTTTTATACCTGGTAATTGGCTTAACTGTATAATTTTCTGCTCTTTTTAGCTCATTATAAGAGAGCTACCTTCTGTTGTTTTACATATTCAGCACAGCTTCAGTAAATTGGACACTTGTTTTTAAATGGTGTGCTGCAGTGAGAGTCACTTTGGGTTTGGTCGTCAGAAAGGAGGTGGTGGCTCAGTGGCTAAGACGCTGAGCTTGTCGATCAGAAAGATCAGCAATTTGGGGGTTCGAATCCATAGCGCCGCGTAACAGAGTGAGCTCCCAGCTTCTGCCAACCTAGCAGTTCGAAAGCATGTAAAAATGCAAATAGAAAAATAGGGACCACCTTTGGTAGGAAGGTAGCAGTGTTCCGTGCACCTTCGGCATTTAGTCATTCCAGCCATGTGACCGTGGAGATGTCTTTGGACAGCGCTGTCTCTTTGGCTTTGAAACAGAGATGAGCACCGCCCCATAGAGTTGGGGATGACTAGCACGTATGTGCGAGGGGAACCTTTACCTTTACCTTTAAGGTCTGCAGTGGAAAGGAGCTCTCTGCAAACTGTGAGCAGTTTAGAACAAAATGTACATTGAGTACAAGCTGTGTTCAGAACATAAGAACATGAACAGTGCCCTGCTGGATCAGATTCCTGGCCTGTTTAGTCCAGCTGTCCTTTTCTCACTGTGGCCAATCAACTACACAAGGAAGACCATTGGTCTCACAGCCTTCAGAGACAGCCATTCTGCCATCAAGAGTAACACGCATTGGTCCCCAGGACTTCCACAAATTGGAGCCAGGAAACCTGGTAGCCAGCATTACATGACATGGTGATGAATTCTAAATTTCAATTATTCATTGTATTTTTTTAAAAAAAAATTGTCCATATTTCATTTCTTTGGGTGACCTCTGGTTCTTGTATTTGGGGAGAGGAAAATATCTCCTTATCCACTTTATTCATACCATGCCTAATTTGTATACATCAGTCATGTGCCCTCTCCATCATCTCTTTTCTAGACTAGCCTCCAATACTATTATATTTCATTATAAGGGAAGCTTCTCCAGCCCCAATAAAAGTTGCCCCACTCTGAACCTTCTCTATCTCTTCTCTATTTTGAGATGCAGCAACCAGAACTGCACATAATATTCTAGATGCCATCACACTATTGATTTATATAAAGATGTTATGCGATTGGCATCTCCAGTTTCAATATTGTTTCTTATGATCCCTATTATCGTTTTTTTCCAGTGGATGCATGCTGTATCAAATCAGCATCTTCATTGAATTGTTCACCATGACTCCAAGATCTCCTTTCTCATCTAGCTCTGCTAGCTCTGATCCCATTAGTTTGTGTGACTGGTTAGAACTTTTGGCACCAGTCCGCATCACTTTCCACTTGCTCATCTTGAATGACACCCTGCCATTTTGACACCTACTGCCTAATGCAATGTGTAGCGATCTCTTTGGGTTTCTTTAAAGTCCCTTCTTGTTTTTAGCATTTATATTTGCACAATTTAATGTTATCAGCAAACTTGGCTATTCTACTAGTCACACTTGATTCCAGATCATTTAAAAATATGTTTAGAA
Source organism: Boaedon fuliginosus (assembly GCA_027560395.1). Classification (NCBI taxonomy): domain Eukaryota; kingdom Metazoa; phylum Chordata; class Lepidosauria; order Squamata; family Lamprophiidae; genus Boaedon; species Boaedon fuliginosus. The sequence continues at coordinate 550,206 of JANHGC010006797.1, read as the reverse complement.
AAATACCACTCCCGGAATACCTCCGTTAATTACATTCCTCCATTTGAAAAATGTCCATGAACTCCTAGACTTTGTTTTCTATTCTTTAGCTATTCACAACTGGGCCTGCCCTTATATTCCATAACTGTTAAAATTACTGATAACTCTTTAATAAGAGATTTTATCAAAAGTTTTTTTTTAATTTAATAGATGATATCTACTGGCTTGCCTTATCCACATGTTTATCCACACCCTCAAAAACTAGTAGATTAGTTAGACAAGGATTTCCATTCATGGAGCCATGTTGTGTATCTTTGAGCAAAGTGAATGTCTCCAAATCTTTGGTAAATTTATCTGAGGTAAAATTATCCAAGCATGAGGTTAATGAAAGTGCCTGTCTCACAATGCATGTATAGTTGTTGTTTTTAGAAAAAGCTAATCAAGGTTGCTTTCAATTAATTTAGTAAAACACAGAAACTATTTTTTATTATTACATCTGTATTTAGAAAGCTTTCAAACACAACTTATAACTGAAGGGAGATATTGACGACAAAATGAAAAGCTAATATACTTAGCTTTTTTTAGCAAAGTTAAAGGAGTAAATATTTTAAAGTTTGCTTTTGTGTGTGTGTGTGTGTGTGTGCGTGTGTGTGTGTGTGTGTGTGTGTGTGTGTTTAAAAAATATCACCCCTCCTTTTTGGTAAAATGCCCTATATGACAGTTATTTTAAATGCCTATAATATCTGCTGAAATTTGATACCATTTTAATGGAACTGAATAGTCATACCAAGTAGCAGATTGATGCTTGAAGGAAAGAAAAGAGGAATTATATCCCTGGATAGTCTGATCAGGCCACTGCCATTCTGAAGAGCAAATGTCAATTACCTGGTCTATCTTTTCTTTATATCAACCAGAACATTGATAAAGTGTTTTGCTACTCAAGCAAGCCCAGACTGTGTCAGGTTCGCTGATCAGTATTTCAAGGTGGATTCGTAATTTCTCTGCTCATCAATAAAGGGGAAAGGAACTGAAACAGTAAAGAGTAGATGACTGGATTAGCCATTGTTTCAGACTGTGTCTTTTAAAGGTTAATCAGCCCTGACACTTATAAAGAGAATTAGGTATCTGCTCACAGTTACTTTCCAAGATAGTCTGAAACTTGTGTTTTGTATGTCACAGAAAAGGTGGACATGTGTGATTAATGGTTCTCCACCCAACTGCCGACTTAAAATCTAAGTTGCTTGTTTGCTTGAACCATGACAACAGTTTTGCTTTCTTGTGTCTTTGTGGGTGCATGCCTTCATATCAGTTTGGACTCTTGATTGTCTTGGCAAGTCCCTGCAGTTTTGGGGGGAAGGTTTCAGAAGTGATTTGCTATTGCCTGCTTCCTAGGGCTAGATAGAATGGCTGGCCCAAGATCATCCAGATGGAATTTTGCCTAAGGTAGACCTATAACTCACAGTCTCCTGGTTTCTACCCTGATGCCGTAACCACTACAAACCAGCTCTCAAAGCATTGTTACTGTTATCAAAAAGACTGGTATTCTTTCAAACAGTTCCTTTTAATCATGATAATGCTTCTGTAAATTCCAGCCAAGATCTTATTTCAGGAATGTTAATTGCCAGTGTCTTTCTTCTTTTCTCTCACATGATAGTTGTTTTTCACTTAGCAATATTCACCCCACATCCCAGGAAGTACTTGACCCACAACCACATTTGAGCCCAAAAATGTCTATTGATAAGCCAGAAAGTTGTTAAGTGAGTCTTGATCCCTTTTACGACTTTTCTTGCCATACTTGTTAAGTGAATCACTGCCGTTGTTAAGTGAATCACTTGATCATCTAGCAAATCTGGATTCCTTAATTGATTTGTTTGTCGTAAGCCAGCTGGGAAGATTACAAATGATGATCACATGACCCCCAAGACAGTCCAACTGTTACAAATACATGCTAGTTGTCAAGCATCTGAATTTTGATCATGTGACCATGAGGATGCTGCAATGGTGTAAGCATGAAAAGTGCCTGGTCAATAGGTTGGGGGGTTGAACTAGATGATCTACAAGGTCGCTTACAACTCTGTTAATCTCTCTGTAAACAGTGATGGACTCACTCACTAGCACATAGTCAGCAACACATGTGGCTCTTTCGTCCCTCTGCTGTGACTCCGTCGCTCAAAATATGTCACAACCACCAATGTGCAACACCTGCTGGTACGTGATATTATTGAGCTTTTCAACCCCCAGTAGGCCAACCATGGATAATCCAAGAAAAGTAGACGCTGTGCAGTAAGATTCAGGAGCAAAAATCACATTAATCCTCCAGTGCACGTGATAAAAGGCACACAAAAGCAGGCGGCATTTTTGGTTTGCTGCAAGTGGATAATTTAAGTTCGGCTTTTTATTTCATAAATACAAGGAGGACTCAAATAGACATTGACTATTTTATTTCAAAGTAACCTTCAACCCAGCATCTTTTTTTTTCAGAGTTCAAAATGTTTTTATTGCACGGGGAAATAAAATTTTGTTTTTTCTGTAGCAGTTCATTGATTTCATAAATGCAACACACTATAGGGTTTTTTTTATACGTAGCATAAAGATAAAAAACGATACATGCAGTGTTATCTTCATTTTAGATGTCAAAAGGATTTTGTGGCTCCCAGTGTTTTCTTTTCTGTGGGAAATGGGTCCAAATGGCTCTTTGAGTGTTTAAGATTGCCGACCCCGGCACTAGCATCACCGTAAGCTGAATATGAACAAGACTGAGACTGTTATATGTCAGACTGACCGTCTTTCCCATCTTCTACTGGGTTGCCCTCCTGTTTGTTTTCAGGGCTCTCAGATTGTCCCAGGTTCCTCTGCCTTTGAGGTTTTAATCTCTGGCCATTGTCTCTGTACCTGTTTCTTCATGATATAACAAGGGTTACTATTTTCTATTTAATATTTGGAGGACTAGAGTGAATGGTTGATGGAGAAGATTATTATTGCTGCATGCGTTAGGTCTGATTTTTATAACAATATCCTGTCAGGTATTCTTAATGAACCCTGGTGGCAAAGTGGTTATAATGCAGTATTGCAGGCTAACTCATTGCCTACTGCCAGGACTTCAAACCTGATCAGTTCAAGGTTGACTTAGCCTTCCATCCTTTCAAGCTTGGTAAAATGAGGACCCAGATTATTGGGGGCAACATGCTGACTCTGTAAACTACTTAGAAAGTGCTGTAAAGTACTATGAAGTCCAAGTGCTATTGTTATTGCTATTAATTCTTTTCTCCGTTCTCTGATTTAGTCTGGAATAATGTCATTTGGGCTGTTTTGGATCTAGCATGTTCTTTACATGTTTGTGTAGGGCTCTGCATTGACTCACCATTTGAATCAGAGCCCAGTTTAAATTATTCATCTATTTGTGTTTACAGCCTTCCAATCACAGACTTGGCAATATCTGTTCTTCTGTATGTCTCTCTACATTTTTTTTTCATTCTTTATGTTCCTTTCAGCAATACAATCTTCTTTCAATTCCATTTCAGGGTCAGGGTTCTCAAGTTCTGAGCCTTTAGGGACTTACCCTCATGACTCTGGAATCAATTCCATTTTCTGTGGACACTGATCAATTTAATGTGGTCTGAGCTATCACAGTTATGCTGTACACCTCTAGATGATGACAAGGTAGCTTCATCTGTTAAGAATTTTATGTATCTCTTGACTTCCCTCTGTTGGACAGGTGAAAATTTGCAGCTTAATTGGCTGCTGTGATATGCATGATTTTTAGATATATCTGACTCCTGAAGTCCATGTATGGTATTTGCTATATTGTTTGTTTGCCAACCACAGACTAGATCAGTATTACATCAGAAGGTATGTGATAATAAAGTATCCTCTTAAATATCGGCTTAATGGGCTGTTAATGTGAAAGTTCCACTTGGAGCATTTAACTGTTGCATAGTCCAGAGTCAAGAACAGATATCTAGGGAATGATAAAGCTATAAATGATTCAGATTTGACAATGTTGTTTTAATACTTCAGCACTTCTCATTCTATTTAGTTAAAATGCTTAATAATAATTCTCTTCCACTGACAGTAATTCCACCATCAATAATGTATGCGTTCATGCAGCAAAGCAAAGTGTGGTTGGCATATTTTACAACAGTTACCTATGCACATAATACTATTATTGTGGCGTTTTGAGGGGACAAAATGTACAGGTATCACAGTGTTGGCTATATTATTTTTCCCTTTGGTGGTAATAATTAGAATTTATTTATTTATTTATTTATTTATTTATTTATTACATTTTTATGCTGCCCAATTCCCAAAGGCTCTGAGCAGCTTACAACATAGATAGCAATAGCACTCAGATGTTATATACATCTTATCAGAGCTTTATAACACTCCACAAGCAGTTACAGAGTCAGCTTATTGCCCCCAACAATCTGGGTCCCCATTTCCCCGACCTTAGAAAGGATGGAAGGCTGAGTCAACCCTGAGCCTGGTGGGTTCGATCTGACAACTTGCTGAACAAGTCAACAGAGACTGCAGTGCTGCATTTAACCACTGTGCCACCGAGGCTCCTCTATGAATGCATTGCCAAGTAAAAAATGGGGAGAAGAAACCTAAAACCAGTTCATACAAGCAGTTAGAATGGAATAGAATACCATGTAATTAGAATAGAATGGAATGGAATTAGAAAAGAATCATGATGAAAAATATCATTTTCTGATGTAAGAGGTCATTTGGATAACTGTTTACACAATAGTCATAGCATTGTCTATCTTAATAGAACTATCATAGACACATACGGATAAACCAACCCATAGAGAAGCCAACTCTCAACATTTTAATCCAAATACCATGAGATACGCAACCTGCAGAAAACCCAACCAGCTTTTTTCATGGTATTTTGGTTAAAAATTTGAAGAACAGTTTATCTATGGATGAGTTCATCTGTGAGTATAAATGGGAAATACGGTACATTAAAAATGTTATATTCTTGCTAATAAGTCTTTCCATGGATAAGTTGAAACCAATTTTGGATCTAATTTGGAACTTAGAATTCTCAATGTACAATTGAGTGTACAATATACAATATTTTTTCTGGTTATTAGATTGTTTGTTTATATTCAGATCATATATGTTATGTATGGCTTTCCCCCCAAGGGTTTAGTCCAGTCCAGTTGAGGAAAAGCATCTCTGGGTGGTTTTATGATTGTGTTTAGTTGTCCTTACATATTTTATATATGTTTTAAATATTGGGTGGGGGTTCTTCGCTTTATTGTAAGTTTTTACTATATACTGCCTAGAATCATACCACAAGTTTTATAGTTATGCCAATCAGACAGACGATAGATAGATAGATAGATAGATAGATAGA
>JANHGC010006797.1:493480-509487 GCA_027560395.1 Boaedon fuliginosus | reverse complement strand
TGAATGAATGAATGAATGAATGAATGAATGAATGAATGAATGAATGAATGAATGAATGAATGAATGAATGAATGAAGGTGACAGTATACAGCCTTGCTGAACTCCTTTCTCAATTTTGAACCAATCAGTGACTCTGTGTCCTGTTCTCACTATTGCTTCTTGACCCACATATAGGTTACTCAAGAGACAAATAAGATGGTCTGGTACTCCCATCTTTTGAAGAACTTGCCACAATTGTTGTGCTACACACAATCAAAGGCTTTAGCATAATCAATGAAGCAGAAGTAGATGTTTTTCTGGAACTCCATAGTTTTCTCCATGATCCAGCGTATTTTGGGAACCTCAGGGCTCTATGGTTGCAAGATAATTATTATTCTAACTCCAATCAGGTATAATTGAAAATAAAACATCACTACTTTTTTAGTGTAAATATATTATTTATTTGAATCAATCTATTTTTGTTTCTAAAATACATTAGATTATAGATCTAGAACAGGGTATGAAACTCAAGGTCCATGGGCTGGATCTGACCCGTGGGGTGCTTAGATCTGGCCCACGGGGGCCCCCTGGAAACAGAGAAGGACCAGCCTATGGTGCCTCTGCCAGAGAAAATGAAGCTTGGGAGGGCCATGTGTGGTCCTCCCTAGCTCCATTTTTGCTGGCATAGGGTTGCAGGAAGCCATCCCAGCAAAAATGGAGCTCATGATGGCCACACCTGCCCTTTTGAGCTCTGTTTTCACTGGCAAAGAGTTGCAGGAAGCCGTCATAGCCAAAAACGGAGATCAGGAGCTCATTTCCTCTGGCAGAGCGCTCAGGCCATCACATGCACCCCCAGCACAAGTGATATCAAGCTTTCCATGCCCACCCTAGCCATGCCAACCCCGACACTCCCCCCAAGGTCAAACACAACCCTGGTGTGGCCCTCAATGAAATTGAGTTTGATACCCCTGATCTAGGTGTATTGGACATTATCTATGAATATTAGATATAACATTTTATGCTAAATGGATCAACTTCTAAATAGTTTTTTTTCTGTGTAAAAGCACAGATATTAGGTCATTCAAGAATATTTAAGGTCTGAATAGAAAAACGTATCATATAATTAATCTATTTGCAGCTAATGTACTTACAGTGCCTTAGGGATCAAAATAGAGATATATCTCAATGACAGTTTGAATTATATATATTTAATTCGGTGGCAATTTAGAAGTTCAACTTTAGTAAATCATCTACTACACTAATTAATATTGAGAAAAATTCACAGAAAAACTTGAATGATATGGAACTTTATATCAATCCAGGTAGATTTATATATCTAGGAAAGCTTATCACAAAGAACCAGCACCACTTAAAAATATTATTATGATTACTTTCCCTGCAAAATAGAAAGAAAATTTAAGTTTTCCTTTGAACATCTTTTGTGTTCATTTCCTGGTATTTAAAATGAGTCCTTCCAAAAACTATTCTTAAAAAAAATCCTCATTCTCTTGTCTTGTACTTATCTTTGCATAGGGCAAAGAATTATTATCCTATTATTATTAACATTTTGGTAAACCGGTTGTATACAGTATTTATTTCACTTAATAACAAGAGAATATCATTGATATTTTATGAAAATTCTGTATTGAACACAAAGGTTATTGGTGCAATTTTTGCTAATAGATTTCCCATGTGCAGTGGGTGGATGTTTTAATACTTTTGGCTTTTTCTCAGGTTACTTTTCAGTTTCAACAATTATTATCAGTTTGGGATTGAGAAGGTAGGAGTTCTTCAGCATAATAAACTTTTCAAAGAAACAAAAGTATGAGTTGTATAGAATGAATGAGCAAGCACACTTTTTCACCCTTTCACTTTATATCTTTGTTCCCTCTGTATATTAAAGTACATCTACAGACTGAGCAAAGATAAAATTTTCAGACTGGTTTTTTTCCCCCCTATTGGGGAAAAGTGGCTCCTCAGATGTCATACCTGCTCTTCACATTCTGTAACATTTGTTCTGGACTCGATCCCAACTGATCAGACAGGCAGTTTGGAACTAGAATGGCAACAGTATCGAGTTCCCCTTGACCGGGGTAGAGAGGCGGAGTATAAATCTAATAAAGTAAAATAAAAAATAAAAAATAAAAATAATCTAGGACTCCATTGCCATGGTCGCTTCAGTTCTCATTAAGGTTCAGAAGCTGCCATTCTTTTATGAAGGTGACTTGGACCTATTCAGTTGATTCCTGCATTGATTCATGAATAAAACAGCCCTTCAATGTTTTTAGAGTTTTCCAGTTGAGAATGTTGAAATCTTGGGCTTATTCTGAAACCCTGAGGTTGAACGGGCCATAGATTGTTAATCCCAACTCTATATCCTCCTGTTGTGCGGCATAACTTTCTCTATTTGTAGGGTTTAGCTGCAGTAAGATAAACAGAACAAAGCAAGACTGAACAAGATTTGTTCACATCTCACACTGGGTTTGAGTCATAGTAGATGATACTGCAGCTTTTCACCAGCAAGCAGGATTGAAGTAGACAAGAGGAATATAAGAATACACAAACTTCTGAGTTATTGTAGAAGGGCAAAGAAGCTGTATTGAAAGAATTACAACCACTGTTGTGTATGAAATCTGATTTCTGTTTATACTACAATCAATGACAATATTCCTTTTTCTCTTTCTGTTGCCCAGACTGTATAAACAGCTACAGGAAAATCTCTTTGGTTTTATGTTGTGGTAATAGATTGATCAGCTGTCAGGCTGTTTTCTTTTCACCAACCATGTAAGAACTAGGTTCCACTATAAACTCAGGTGAAAGATAATTACTGTATTGGGTCAAGTTTGTGGCAGTGTGCGATGGCCATTGTTGCATCTTTAAATTGCTATTCAGTAGAGTCGTTTGGATTGGTAAAATATTTATTAATAATTAAATTATGGGAGTCAGATATTTGTTATTAACAATTTTCAGTACAATTCCAAAATATTTTCTAAATCTACTTTGACCTTGATAACCACATAAGAACATTTCCTATGTAAATATCCGGAATTTTTCTGATCTGGTTGCCTGATACTGGTTTCAGTTAATTCAGCCTGGGGATGCACATAAGGTGTTAGAGTATTAATAGATACTTCTATTAGAAGTATTATTCTATTAGAAGTATCATCCATTTCACCCAATTAAAAGATACATAGCTTGGGGATGCATTAGATCCAGGGGGTTTTCATTAGAGAGCCAGTGACGTCAAAAGCAGTTATTTTCCCAGTTTCAGCACATAGATGTCAAAACAATGACAACAGAGATTCCTGCTTTGCCAATTGTATTAATATTATACACAGACAGCCCTTGAAAAACATTGAAATAAATGCCAATTTGGTTAACAATACACTTAAAGAGAATATACCAAGAACTAAAGGAATTTGAGGTATTTAATTCAAAATGCTGTACTTATATTGAATTCCTAAACAGTCTGGACCTGGTATATATTCCTGTGATTAAAAATGACTTGTTATGTTTTGTGCATTTGTAATCATAAGTAGGATGAAGGGATTTATTAAAAAGACTAATTTGGAAGTAAACAAGAAAGGAGAAATCTGAGATCAGAAAAGAGCCAGAGCTTGGGGAATGACTCACTAAGAAAAATCCTAGATAGAGAGGGGATCTTGGGTTATCAGATTTGAGTTGCATCTAGGGACTATTAGGTAGTTTCTATGTGATTGTAAGAGTTGACAAAGACTTGTTGGCACACAATAAAAAAAAATCAGTTAATTAAATCCTGGAAAATGGTACAAAACTCAAATACTTTACTGCCATCTAGTAGCTATTCAGACTTTTGAAGCCTGGATATGTTAAATACTCATATATTTAATGGTTGATGATATCTCATATTAGACTATGCAACCAGCAACAAAATGTAGAGCATTTTAATGGTTTGGCAGATAGCTTGTTTTTATTTTTCATTTCCAAAAGAGAATTGGATTACATTATGTTGATTTGAACAATAATAGCATTTGCTTCCAGTTTTTAATACCAGAACTCATCTGGCAAGAGGTAGGTTCTTTTCAAGTCTTTGAGGTAAAAAATAATTAGATCTGTATTAAGTGTGTTGCCCAGAAAATAATTATTTTTTAAACACCAGCATCAGAATTTAATAATGTCCAATATACTATGTATAATATATTAACTCAATCTGTCTTTGCATTGATTATTGGCTTATTTTTATTACAAAGGCATCTGCACTTGCCATCAAAAGCACAAAACTGGTGAAAAGAGAGTTTTCATTTGTCCAGACAGTGATTTCACTTAAAATCAAGAGAGAGAGAGGAAGAGAAACAGAAACCAAGACAGAGACAGAGGGAGAGAAAGATGAGAGGGAGAAAGAGAAGAGGGGAGGGGGAGAGAGGGAGAAAAGAAACCACAACTGAGCCCAACATTTCCATTGCTAAGCAAGTCAGTTATTGAGTGAGTTATGAGTTGTGAATTTTGATATTTTTGCTACACTTGTCAGGCAAATCACTGCAGTTATTAAGTGAATAATGTTGTTAATCCTAGAGTCATTTGTTTTGCGTAACCGGAGGCAACATAAATTTGGATGGATGGATGGATGGATGGATGGATGGACAGGTGAGTGGATGGGTAGGTGGATAAATAGAATTACTGAGTTAATACAAAATCAGTGTGGTCCATGTGCGTACAACTTTAAGAGATAAATCACAAGAAATGAAGAGCTTCACATCCAGTGCTTAATTTTTTACTCACCATTGCCCAGGTTAGAAGCAATCCATCCCTTGAAAGAAACATACAATTATACAAGACACCTGAATTGGCTCTGCATCCAGTATCTGATGTTCTAAGACAGTGATGGCGAACCTTTTCAGCACCGTGTGCCCAAGTGTATGCAGGCACGCATCCCCAAAATGCCCCCTGCGCAAGTGCCCTGAACACCGTGAATGCATGCGTGTCTCCTGCACATGCACCCTCTTCCCCCACATGCATGACAGAAAACCAAAGACCAGCTGGCCAGCGGGAGGCATGCACACATGTGCAATGGACCTGAGCTGGGGCGATGGCTCACGTGCCCACAGAGAGGGCTCTGCCTGCCGCCTGTGGCACTCATGCGATACGTTCGCTATCACAGTTCTAAGAGCTGTAAAGGTTAATTTAATGTAATTTGAAGTCATCAGTTCCTGTTTCTTCTTCCCATAGTGCCACCAGTGATTCGTGTCTATCCTGAAAGTCAGGCACAAGAACCAGGAGTATCAGCAAGCCTCAAATGCCATGCAGAAGGTATTCCAAATCCCAAAATGTCCTGGCTAAAGAATGGCATGGCTATCACTCCAAAATTATCCAAGCAGCTCCTTATTTTAGGTAAGGGTAAAATGAATGTGAATTTTATCTATCACTGGCAGAGTTTCAAGGATTTTTCTTTTATTTATTTTTTTACTAATATGTGATTCCTATGTCATTCAGATATTACTTTGCCTTTGTGCTATTCATATAACATATAACTGGGCCTATATTGTTTGTTGATTTACTGCAGCTCTTTTTTAAATGGTTCTATGTATATTATGAACTTCTCTTTTGCTAGAGAATTAGGACAGTATTCAATTCTTTTCATCCATTATCAGTTGAGTGATTCTATTGCTGATCATTGCAAACTAGCCATTTTGAACAGACTCAGTAGAGTTTTCAGCAACATACTTAACAGCAGTAGAATGCTTCCACTGATGGACACACCTAGCTGTCCTTTTCAGAAGTTAATAAATTTAGTTGGATGGAAAACCATTAAAGAATATCTGGTTTATAAGCAACATTGGGAAATTGGGAAAAAATCTGGAAGAACAATATAGCAAACCCCTTGCATAAGGGTACAAAGAAAACTGCATAGATATGCTCAGGAGGTCAAACTCAACTGAAGGAAGAGGTATTATACTTCATAAGTATTTGGAAAGTAGCAACCTAAACCAAGAAAGATATGACATAGCATCAAGAATTTATTCAAATATCAGCTTTGACTGATTGTGAGCAAGCATTCTTATCATATTAGATTTTTCTTGCTATAATTTTGTAAGCAGTTTTTTTAACTTACCTGTACATCACTCACAAATTTACAGGATTGAGATGATTTACAGATATTGTAATATAAAGAAAGCAAAGAATAAATGAGGGGAGGAGAATTTTCTAATGGCAGAGGTGCTATTATAGTGGAACACGGTACTTTCTCTTAGAATACCAAAGAGCCCTAATATCATCCTCTAACAATTTTACTTTCCTGAATACTTTCGAGCAAAGTCTGCTCATTAAGCAGTTGGGGAATTACCAGGGGGTTCAGGGATGGAGCTGTAGTATCTACAACAGGCCTCTGTAGTCTGCATACTACTTGAGGGCCAAAAATTGCCCATAAAAGGGAAACATAAAATTTGACGTATACGTCAATCAAATTTCACAATTTCCCCATAGCTGCCACTTTTACATATCACATACTCATAATGACAGCATATCTGTAAAAATTCAATTTTCAAAAAAAGGATTCATAGAAGTTCAGAAATGTTATCTATGGATATATTTTTCAATTGTACTTTCCTTATTCTGACAAAAGATATCAGTGTGGATATCTGCAGAATATCCAGAATTTGTAGGCCATCTCACCTCAAAAAATATTGGACAACAGAATCATTCTGAGACTGGCTTATAATCACTTTAAGTTCATCAGAGCTCTCCAGCAAATTAATATGCTCAGCAGAGCATCCTGGCAATTGTTCAGGTTCTGCAACCTTTTGCATTTCCAACTCTTTATCCATTTCTTTTGGTGGTGCTGCAGCAAATGGAAGTGAACTTCATATCAACAGTGTTCGATATGAAGATACAGGTGCCTATACTTGCATTGCTAAAAATGAAGTGGGGGTAGATGAGGACATTTCATCTCTCTTCATTGAAGATTCAGCCAGAAAAACCCGTAAGTTTAATTTATATATCAACTTTCTAATTATATATCATATTTTGATGGACTTGAGTGATTTGAACCAAACTGGATTTTGCCTGCATAAAGGACCACATAGTGTGGTCTAATTTCAGAATGACTGTCTAGTTCACATTGATCACTAGAATTAAGAATTATTTACAAAACTAGATAGTTTTTTACCTGTAGATTTCTAACTTATGGAAATTTCTATAGTTTTCATTAGTAAGGTAAAAATTCCAGGAGTCCTTGAACTTAATGCTTTCAAATTCATTTTTGAAATCATATATGGTATATGAAGAATACAATCTTGGGAAACCCTCCCCAAGGATCAATTAAAAATGGATTGATCCAGCAGATTGTCTTTGGAGATTTTTCCAAGCTATTCTTTCTGAATTACCAGCTAGCATTGGTTTTTGGCCAAAGGGCTTCAAAGTTATGAAAATTGTAATTTCAATCCCTTTAGGTATCAGGTTAAAGACTGCTGCATTAAATTAAATTAAATCTAAATTAATTAAATCCAATAATAATAGTTAACAGCAGCAGGATTGCATTAGCCTTAATAGTCTTCCCAGCATCCCTTGCTCTTTTCAGCTCATGACTATGAGGCCCATTGATTTACAATTCATGATTTGAAGAGTTGTGCCATTCAGGTTGGAAAGACAATAAGATATAACAAAACATTTAGTTCACAATTATGTATCCTAAGTCATTAATTATCTGCAAAACTATGCTCTGGAATATGAAACTATGGGATACAGTATACATGGTAGAAAATAATAGTTCCAACTATTTCTTTTTAAGTTGTTACTCAGGTTAGCATCATTTTCTTTAGATAAAACTAATGAAGGCAGTTGAAGCTGTCTGTCCTATTTGGATTGCTTTATCAATTATGCAGATTGCTAGGTGACATTGCCTATGACAAATTCCTTAAAGGCCAATTTGCACATAACCTTTTTAAAAATCTATCTGTAAGATATTTTACAGATAAGTGTAGAAATGTATGGCATTAATTCTGTTGTGCATTTCACAACAAAATCAACAGGAGAGAATTGGAATTGAATACATCTGCTTAAATAATTTCCTTTCAGCGCCAAACAGAATGTTGCCATCTTATGTTAGATGGCAGAATAGCCCTAAAGTCCACAGCTAGAAGAGCCCAGGAGTGCATTGGCTATAAGGTAGCCACTCCATTAGTTATTTCAGTTTACATAAAATAGTGTGATTGTGCTTGGAGGAAAACAGATTATGCATGTAGCATGCTGGCCAACATGCACCAAGCTAACCAAGGCTATTCTGAAGACCATCTTGGTTCCAAAGACTGTATTAGATCTTCCACATTTAAAAAACCGTTATAGAGAGTTTAAACATGTTATCATCACTATTAGCAGAATAATATTTAGTTTTGACCTGTATGGAGTTATATATAGCCTAGACATGATTGTGTTTGTTACACATGTTCTATGTGATTATAATGAGTTGTCTCAAAGATTATCACCCTTATGCAGGCAAAAATCCAAGATACTTTGGTGAATGTGGTGGTTTCCCTATGTACAAATACTTTGACTGGGAGCGGAGGGGAATAGAATTTAACACAGAAATTCAAAACTAGTGAAGTTCCCTCTAACAATCTTATTTCTCTGGAAAAATGCAATCGCTTACTACAGAAATTGCTATTGTGTAAGAAAAGAACAAGAGTATTAACGTCATTTAACTGCTACAATGAAATGTTGACATTGTTTTTTGTTTCCATTTTCTGGCTCTCCCATTTCTCTGATGCTGCAGTTGCAAACATACTGTGGCGAGAGGAAGGTACTGCAGTAACATTGTCTTGTTGTAGTGATAATGTGCTTGTCTGCTTTAACAAATCCATAAGAAACCATTCTCCACTGATTTTCCACTAGTGTTAGAAATGTTGGCCAGTCTCAGTTTAAGTCACAGGCAAACCAATTGCAAAATTGGGACAATATGAATACAGTAATATACATTTTCAAAAGGGTGTGTAAGACATAATAGGCCAGGCAAGCCTTGTCCCATCTGGACATTTTCTGCCTATATGGACTTCCACCCTCAGAATTCAACTACGTAGTCACTATTAAATATTTTAGGAGTTGAAATTCACCCCTCCGAAAAACATCCTGGTTGGAAAGGTTGTATTAGATCTTCCACGTGTTAAAAAAAACATTATCAAACGTTTAAACATTATCATCATCATTAGCAGAATAATATTTATTTTTGACCTATATGAAATCTATTTTAAACTATAGCAACCAGTCCCTGTCATTCTTACTTCATTGTGTTTGTACAGATTATTTAATTAAACCACATTCTTCAATGTCATATTTCCTCAATATCCTGTACATATCAGGGGGGGAATGGTCACACTCATTTGTTTAAGCAAAACAGAATACTATCCATGTCTGTTTATTTGGCAGTTATGCACTCAGTTCTTGTACACAGCTTTAAACAATCAAACATTTTCAAGATTCATCTTTAACATCTCACAATAGGGTTTGAATGCATGCATCCTTGGCCTTATTTCGCACTATCATACTTGAAAAATATATGGGGTTGCAAAATAAAACAGTCACTATGAAATGTTCCTTTGGAAAGCAAACTTTAGGTCATATGCAAAAAGGAAAGGGTGGGAAGAAATAGGGTAGGGTAAGGTAGGGTAGGGTAGGGTAGGATAGGATATGACACGTCACGACACAACAGGATAGGGTCATGGATGCTGACATTTCAGATTTAAAGATATTATATGAAAATATAAGATCCATATTCATCCATGTATCAAAGTATAATTTTATGGAGTGTAAATGCTATTATATATTTGCACATGCAAAAAAATTCAGCATGGGAATTCTTGTTTAACTTTTTGAACTTAACAAATGCTGATTATGACCAAATGTGTTCATGCCTAACTTTCTAGACCTTTGGCAGACCTATTAAACAGCTTGACATCCTGCTAAATTACTGAAATAATCCATATTGATGGCACCCTGTGATGAAAGGCTGTATGCTTTAGCCCTTAGCATCATAAGGCTTCTTAGGTTGTTTAGAACTCTTATTAAAGACATCAGTAATAGTGATATAACAGTGAAATGAACTTTGCAATAAAGAAAACACAAGATATTACACTTTCAGGATCTCCTACAGTTTTCAACTTGGGCTCACAAAGCAGATCAGACTACAGAAACTCCCCTCCTTCCTTTCTTCTTTCAATTCTCTAATGTCCTCATTCATCTCTCATGATATGAAAGTAGAAATAGTCACATATGATTAAGTAGAGAAATAGCAAACAGACAAGTAGACATATAAAATGTCTATTACAAAATGCTGAGAAAATCAGAAAGGCAGTTTTAAGATTAATTTCAAATACCGTAAATGTAACATTATAAATGATGGCAATGAATGTTGCGCTGCCTTCTGAGTTGTTATTTCAGTTATTCCTGAATTTTTAAATTTGCTCTATTGGATATTTCAGAAAGAGGACAAGACAATCAGACCGCAAATAATGAAAAGACAGCCAGATTACTGATATAATGATAAGAGAAAATTAAATTTTGCTCATCTGCAAAAAGATTGTGAGAACCATTCTTTGTTTATAATGCTCTGCTGTATTGCAGGTTAATATCCCTGAGAGAAAACTTATTCAGTCATGGGGTTACATTATCTTTCTTTGAAATCAATTCAATAGGATACTTCAAATGACAGAGGGGAGCGGGGAGAGAAACAAACATGTTCCTTGGAAGAGAATGCTATGTGAAATGAAGAATTCTAAAAGCCCATTTGGAGCTAAACTCTGTTCAAAATACAAAATAATTGAAACAGAATATTGTACGTTATAAAAGTTGACATAATTTTTAGCAATTGAAATACTGTTTCTTGTGGAATTCAGAGCACAATATACAGCATTCTAATAGAAAATGTATTATGAATGTGTGCTTGCATCACTAATCCATAAACAACATTAAATACATTCTTGATATTACCATTAGCAACTGTTTTAAGACTATGACATATAAAAATCTAGAATGTGGATCATGTGTTTTTCTCAAAAGAATCATGCACAATAGGAAGTCAGTGTGCATGAACTATTCATAATTCGCAATTACACATACATCACTGCATGATCGTTACAATTTGATTAAAAATCTCCCAATTTTATATATCTGCAGAAATGTGCACTCATTTCATCAGAGGGCAAACTCCACCTTCCAAATGTGCATATTTAAATCCCTGTTGAATGGGAACTGAAAAGATTCTCAGTAATGAACTGTTACCTAAGAAACGTTGAGCCAAAGAGTTTAACTGATCCACAACAATTAAAGCTGCCAGGCATTAGCTATGTATTCAGAAATTCATGGGTCCTCACTCCAGATCACATTTAAGCTTCATTCTTCTAGATCAGGAGTCAAACTCGCGGCGTCATGGTGGCGTAGCAGGACTTTTTTCCCCTTCGCTAAACCGGGTGGGGGTGGGGCCAACATGTGACGCATTCAGCCCACAGGCCATGTGATACCTCTGTTCTAGATCCATTTTGATGCCTTAACTGAGTATTTCTGTGGTATAACTAGGAGGCTAAACATCATAGGCTGAAACATAATAAGATTGAATAATCCAGGTACTATTGTGTTTCTTTGCTCTATTTTTCTGCAAATTCATATCCATTAACCAAGAAAATAAGCATTATCTGGAAATGTTCTTTTTTATTTTCTTTTTTAAAAAGAAATTATCCCAATCAAAGACCTTTTTAAATTATTAAACTATCTCTAATTCTGACAATGCCCTCTCAGTTGTAGTAATAGCATGATTTGAATTATCTCTCCTTGAAATAAGTAGCAGCGAAAGGGTTAACTGGATTAATTTCCAGTCCTGGAAGCATGTAATCTACTCCAGAACATTTCTAGTATGAACAGGACTTGGAATCACTAGCTGAAGCATAATTACTATCTATAACAGCTGATATTTTAAATTAATATGTATGTATATTCCATGCAAAACCAAAAAAAAGTAGTAATATAAAATTTGACCACAACAAAACTATGGATGTTGGGCAGATAAGTACACTATCAATATCACTTGGAATGACAGTAGCCATTACAAAACAGCCAGTATAAATCTGTACTCTGATCATGTGTATTGATTGGATTGCTGAAAAATGATGGAAAAGCTGCTCAATACAGCATACAATGTATTTATTACTGCTTTTGCATGTAATGGAAAATGAAGTCCTCTGCCTAAGTCATGGGACATTCTGATTAAGCACAAATGTAGAATGCAATCTTTTACTAGCAGCTCATTGACAAATTATTTTTCTCAAACTTCTGGAATGCCCCAGTTTTCACAGATGAGTGCTGTTGCAATGCTAAAAGGTTCCATATTTGTGAATTAGAGTTTGCAAAATTTCAAAAATGTCTTTGCTTTGGTGGCTATGAGAATTGACCGATCCCCAAAGTCTATTGGACATGAAACAAAACAAAATAGTACCTGAAAGCCATAGATAACACGTGTTGCTTCAATTTGGAACTATGTGCAATTACATTATAGGATTCCTGTATTTGAAGGATTTTCCTGAAAAACCAAAATGGTTAGCTGTCTCTTTTTTCCTGTAAAGGAAAGAACCCTGCTTGTCTGATCAATAGACCCTTGACCCCAGTTTCTTATTTGAAGTTTTGAGTGCTACCACCAAGGCAAAACATTTTTGGGTCTACCTGTACCTCTTTTCCCACACCTTGAAACCGTACTTGTGATATGAACTTTAATTTTGTGAATGCACCAAAAGCATCCTAATTTTTAGGTGTTTTTCCTTTTCCTTCCAGCCTTTCCTTGTTAGTACTTTCCTTTTCTGGTTTAGCTTTCATTTTGCTTTTAGACATAGGAAATATGATTTTTCTTCCCTTGCTCTTTTTGTTCTGTTTTTTATTCCAAGGGCTCAGTGTGGGAAGTATGTTCTATGTCTTTTCTGAGGATGGAATCACAATAATTCAGCCAACTGACTGTGAGATCCAGAGACATATCAAACCATACGAGAAAGTGTTCACCAGTTATGTAAGTCTGGGGTCATGATTAATATTCAGAGTATTGATAATGTTGATCTAACACAGGGATTCTTAAACTCCGTAGATATGGTGGCTTCTGACATTAGTGATGTCTCTCCTATAAACAAAATTTCCTTGATGATATGTTGAGGAAATAAATACACTTTTTAGTTTTAATAATTAAATCTTAATCTATATACTAGAGGGATCTGCAAATTTTGTGGTACTGCAATGGATTTATCAAGGGAGCAAGCACAAAATGAATTTTTAACAGTCTCCCTTATTGCCTGTGCAAGCCACATCAAGGGATTTAAAAAATATATTGTGACAACCTTCCCCCAATTTGCTTTTAAGGTGAGATCCCTCTGGAGGGCCAAACTATCGGGCTTCAAGACACAGACTGAGAAACCTGAGCCCAGTTTGAGTCTTGCTTAATTGAGGAACCTGAACCTAATTGAATTATGAAAAGGGAGAACAAATTATACAAATGTGTATGAATAAAAAAGGACAAAGATGAGTTTGGCGCTTGTTTGTTGATATGGTACATTGCATCTGGCTAGAGAAAATGCAATTTTGAATGCAGAACAACAGATCCAATCTGAAAGTTCATGTTCATGCTGGAGAGAGATGCTGGAGAGAGATAAATAATAAATAAAATAAATAAAATTTATTAATCAATTCAAAGTATTGCATATTAAAGAGCACAGGGCTGTTTCTAGTACAAGTAAGAAAATCGCTGTACTCCAGTGCATAAACAAGTGCATAATTTTTACTTAACGTCCTCAGGTTTTTTGGGGGGGAGGGTTCCCTCTTTGTAAATGCATTTGACAGAGATTCAAACTCTGTTCTTCTTTTTATTTCAGGCAGATATCTGTCCTACTCTTGAAGGTGAAGTTGTTCAGTCTTGCCTCTGGGCTTCTGCTGTCAACGTTAGAGACAAATATATTTATGTTACTCAGCCTAAGTGGAATAGAATAATGATCCTTGATATTCAGACACAGAAAATCATTCAGGTAATCTTACAGTCACAAGTAGTTGTTTTAAGATGGCAAAAAATAGCCTTGACAGTGCAAAGAATTTTGCTGTTTCCCTGAGGCGATTCTAGCTACTGCCTTCACCATGGCTTGCAGTCTACTGATTGTTGAGGGGGGAAACCTCTAATTGCAGCTTGGTTTCTATTACAAGCAAGATAAAATGGGCAGTAGAAAAAGGGTCATTATTACATGAACACTTCTAATAGGTCCTAAAAAAAATCAGTGAACATATGCATAAGGATTTGGTAAGGCTAAGATTATTTTCTTGTACCAATATTCAATATAACATTGCATGTATGTGACCAGATCCAATGTATAACTACATCAAGGTTCTATCCTGTTGCAAGAATATATGTAGTACATGCACATCATCCTTACTTAAAATAGATCATACTGAGTACAATGGAAACCAATAATAAGGTTTTCTATGCGATGACTTCATATGCACTGATGTTAGAGACATTAACTTCCAAGTAGTCATTCCATTCCATTGACTTCCACCATGACATGGTGTAATATGTGGTGTGTTCTTCATCTGAAGTTGTATTTACCTACTTTTAAAAACCGCTAAGGACCAGATGCTTTTTACTGTGTCCTGATGCATAAAACCATAGAACTCAAAGAATGCATACTTTCTTTTTCACATGATCTCTCTGTGTGTGTGTACTGTGTATGTATGTATGTATGTATGTATGTATGTATGTATGTATGTATGTAGAGGGGGGCGGGGAGAGAGAGAATAGAAGCTTTGGGAAAATGGCAAGCACTTTACAGTGCAGAGGATGTTCCAAAGCTCTTCATAACTTAATGTAATGAACACTGTATGGAGAAAAGCCACTAGACTTAGGTCTTTGTTGATGCCAATGGCATGAATCTGGAGGCAAATTGCATATGTAATAAGCATGTTGGGAGACCATTTGCAGGATGATATCATAGATGACATTAGTACTACTAATATAAGGAGAAGGTTTCAGCAGGCCACGAGGTCTTCTACAGGGCATTTACAGTAGACTAGGCAGACTATGTTGTCTAATTTTAATAGAAAATGGAAAACATATCCAGCAATTCTCATTAGCAGTTTCTTATAACTGCATTAGTTTCCAGATTCAGAGATGGCATTCCCTTTTCATGAAAAAGAACTAACGCAACTGGTCTTTGTTGTTGTTTTGAAGTCTCTGGATGTTGACCCTTTGCCAGTGAAGTTACATTATGATAAATCACATGACCAAATATGGATACTTAGCTGGGGGGATATGAAGAAATCCCATCCAACACTACAGGTAAATTTCCAATGAGTTTAATAGCTAAATGTATATTTATAGTTTCCGATATGGAGGATTTTAAAAATAGAAATATAATTGTTCATTTGCATACCAATTTTGATCCCCTCCTCTGCTCCTTTGCTTACAGTAGTTCCATCTTTTGTTTCATTTCAAGCAGTCTGAAAACAGAACTGACAGCCAGAAATGTGCTTGTTGAAAGGTACTGACAATTTCAGTGTCAGTGGGTGAAAATATTCCAACATAATTGAGCAGCTTTTGATGTCCAAGAATTATCACTTAATGAAAGAGCAAGAGAAGACACTTTCTGTCAATTTGTCCTCTTCTGCAGCCTCGTGCTTCATCCTCCTTACTTTTGGAGGAGATCATTCTCCAGAATAGATTCTGAAGATGGGGGCAAGCAGATGACAAAGGAAAGAACTAGCAACCTCTTTTCTTCTCCTGTTTGCAAGATTTCCACTAGATCAAAAATGATCCCTCAAGTATAACTGGATCATAGAAGTCCACCATTCTTTGCCATTCTTCTTAGCATTTAAGCAGACATTGCTTTTAATTATTTGCAGTTAATTTTAGACTTACCCTAAATGCTAGTTCTCTCCTTTTATTTCTTTTATTTTGCATTATTTTCTTTCTCTTCTTTCTTTTATTTATTTTTATTTATTTATTTGTTTGGATTTATACCCTGCCTCATTTCCCCAGTCAAGGGGAACTC
>JANHGC010006797.1:478019-488122 GCA_027560395.1 Boaedon fuliginosus | reverse complement strand
GTAACCAGCGAACCGGTAGGAACCCACCCGTGATTTTAAGGGATTTTAATGTTTTAATATTTTTATATTATTTACATATTTTATCAATGTTGTGAGCCTGACTCCTATGGGATTGGGCAGCCTACAGATACAAATAAATAAATAAATACCAATGACTAAGAGCAACTCAATGAGAACACTGAGAAAAGACTTACATATCTTGAAAAAAGTAGTTTTCTGTATTACTTACTTAGGTCAGGTTTATGTTAGTCTAATATATTTTTTAAAAAATATGCAATGTAAACATGCATTAAAACACTGAAAAAACAGTAACCAAAAGGATAATGCTAAATTTTTTTGCAGCAAGAGACTTAAAGCAAAAGCTAGAAGCAATGATCTTCTGCTATTACCCAAAAATGTCCTCTGGCATTTCACCATTTCAGAATACATTTATTCCATGGTACAAAACTTGAGTGTGTTGTTTCACCTTTAATGTCTTTTCCCTGAATATCTCTGTGTGTCCAACTAAATATATTCTATTGCAGCTCAGAACTGAGCTCTATGTGGCATTAAACAAGGTAAAATTTCTTTGCCTCATTCCTTCCCATGATCAAAATATAGTGTGACATTTGATCTAAGCAAGGTTGGGTAAGATGAGGCTCCAGAATTGGTGGTTGCCTAAAGCTTCTTCAGAGTTTTCATCAAACTGTAATTTTCACTGTGACAGATGAGACATTATTAAAGATGCGGCAGTGGTCATGTTAAATATTTGAAATTAATTTATTGTTCATGGTATCTAATTTCTGTTCTCACTTTATTCATTGTTTATGATGTTCACTCCAAGTTTTTGGAAGATGTGTTGTAGTATGTCACACCTGAGACCGAAGTTTGGCATTTCACCTGAAAATTGTGTACTCTTGCTATAAAGGTTACTTAAGTAAGGTTTTGAGCACTTGGGCACCATAAACTAGCTCACTCACAAATGGAAGCACATTTCATAAAGTGCATAGTTAGTTATACTATGTTTTGCCTTTTGTTTACAGGTTTGGTTTCATCTTCAATAAGTCAAAGGCTGCAGTTCACAAAATTGATCTGGAAACCATGGCTCGTATCAAGACTATCAGATTTGGAAACTACTGCTGCCTGCCCCAAGCCATGGCCTACACTCACTTGGGAGGTTATTTCTTTGTGCAGTGCAAAGCAAACATCTCCATACCAAGAATTCCACAACTTATAATTGACAGTGTTACAGATTCTGTTATTGGTCCCAATGATGATGTATCAGGTACTCCCTACATCTCTCCAGATGGACGTTATTTGGTCAGTGCAGATGAAAAGAGTAGGAGGATCAGAGTCCAGGCCATAACAGTCCAAGGAGAAATCAAGTTGATTTATGATTTAGAAACCTCTATGCACATATCCCATCTGACATTCCAATCCTCTTTCACCGAAGCCAATCAGTATTATATTTATGCTTCTTCACATTTGCAAACAGATGTGCTTTTTATTGAGTTGTCTACAGGGAAAATGGACCTCTTGAAGAACTTAAAAGACCCTATCAGACCTAAAGACTGGCCCTGGAACAGCTACAACAGAATTATCCAAGCCAGTGGATTATTTGGTCAATACCTTCTAACACCAGCAAAGAGTTCACTCTTTATAATTAATGGGAGACAAAATACATTACGCTGTGAAGTTTCAGGAATCAAGAAAGGCAACACAGTAGTCTGGGTAGGAGATGTATGAAAAATATACGAAAGGAAAAAGAAACCAGAACTTTCAGGAAAAAAAAGGACTGATTGAACATTTAACTGCAGCAAAAAAAATATATATGCAGTAGCATTGTATATTTTTACACTGAGGGGGGAAACTGGTATACATTTCACTAGAAGACTGGCCTATTGCAAATAGGGTATGATCTGCTAATTGGAATTGGTTGTCTTAGGAATCTATGTCGAGTCCAATTTAATGACTTAATGTATGGAATATACCCTGGGAAAGGAATGATTCACGTGAGATGCTATAAGTAACATCCTATAGAGCCTCACTTTTGACTTGAAAGGCTGATCAATCTTTTGGTTCTCTCTAGGTAATCGGTTTTCATTCTGTTATTCCAACATAACATTTTGTGTACAACATTGTGCCATGTGGCATGAGATCAACCCTGTCACTTAGATATTTTATTTTTACACAAGGATGGAAGAGCTGGAGGAATTTAGACTTTATAAGAGCCATTCATGTCAAAGATTTCTGGAATCATTCTATATAGCAGATAATAACAAGGCAAAAGGTTTGCATATTTTAAAAGGCAATATTCCCTCTCATCTAAAAACAGACTGAGACAGTAAGGTGAAAAACTGGATTATGTGTTGTTTCAACTTCTGCTACTCCTACATATTTCAGGGGTGGCAGCCTTTCCCCAGTCCCTCTCCTACAGTGAGGGTATTCTACTGAAGACACTGCAGTTAACATTAAAGGCAACACTTAAGAAGTGACAAATCAAAGATAGAGAGGGAAGTATGAAGTTGATTCAGAAAAAAAAATCAGGAAAAAAAAATACTGGATTCAGTCCAGATGTAATCATGCTTGGAACAGACCATCCGAAATTGTTAGGAGTAGGATTTCCACTGTAAGCCATGGTTTTCTCTTTAGATAATACAGTTCCTTCAAAGCCTAAAATTTATACGCGCACACACACATGCACGCACACACATACACACGTATATCCAAATGATATTGTATTAGATTTCTCTCTCAGACCTAACCCAAGCACGTGTATCTGAAGTAGCCGGAATTGCAGAACCTCCCGATCTAGGAAACTTTGTTTAAGGTGTCAATAAATGAACAAATATGCAAATATCTTCTATGTAATCCACAAAGAGATATATTAGTTTATTTTTTGAACAGCATCAGCCATACAAAGTGTACAAAAATAAGCTGCTATTTTAGCATTAGAGAAGAGAAGCAGTACTGTTTCCAGTGCAGAAACGTTTTTCAGAAAGCATTTATTCCCCTTCATTTAAAATTTACCATTAGTCAAAGAAATTGGGCCCTTCGTAGAAACAATAGATACATCTTTAAAAGCACTCTTTTTAATAGCATATTTTTGTGCAGAAAACTTTTAGCTTTTATATAAATCAAGCATATCTGTCATCTAGGATCTTAGGAAGAAAAGCCTTTTAAACAAATCTATCTATTCCATTTTGCTGTTCCTCATATTCTTCTTTCATTTACAATGTCCTCATTTATAGTCAATTAGCATTTAGTTATGAAACACAGAATAAAGTAACACTCAATTTAATGAACTAAAAGGGGAAAGGGATGCCTGTTAAAGCATCCATTAAATCAGAATGAGATTTTATATCTGCAGATTTTACACATCTATACATGCATAAAATGGGAATAGGGATTTTATGCATGCACAGAACCATACAGTATATTGGCAGATTTTATTTATTGCATCTGAAGTCCATTAAAGCAAAATTTTACTGCAATTTAGCAGAAATTAAGATATACCAGTAATGTGACGACACTAAGACTTGTGCATTGAATCAACATATAATATTAATACACTTGCCCATTTAAGGTATAACGTAAATGCATCTTGTTAAGAATGAAAACTCTAAATAATTACATTCGGAATACAGTTGCACAAATACAAAATCCCAGAGTTTTATAAAGTGAGCAGAACTCAGATCCCTTTATCTGAAGCTTTTATTCTTGATACATTTTAAAATATAACTTCAGTTGGGTTTAATATATTTTCCATCAGGTTTGGTGAGTTTTCCATAATGTTGGCGAGTTTCCTCCCACCCCACCTCCAAAGGGATTTTGTTGACTGGGTTTAATATATATTCAATATATATGATAATAACTAGAAAAGTACCCTCTTTAATCATTTTTGCAAGAAATGAAACTATGGTATTTTAGAAGCACAACATTATTTCTGCCAAGCAGACAGTAACCATCTTTAATTTGATTGATGATTATGTGCCAAGAGTTTTAAAGTGTATATCTATGTGTGCTAAGATATTCTGTTCCAAAGGGGATCCCTGCTTCTATGGGCTGAATATTATGGATCCCCCATAATCCTTCACCTGTCCTAGGGCAGTTTTATCCCCTCTTGCTAGTGGATAACTTCTGGAAGTTGAAGTCCACACATTGGGGGAGTGAGGAGATAGATTGGGCAATGTTGATAAAGACGGGTGTTTAAATTTCTAAATGGTTTGACATGCTTAGTATCAAGAACCCAAATCCACTTTTTCAACTGAATGGAATAAGACAAATATTTATTATATATTAGCCTTTCCTGAGAGAATTTTATCTCTGACCATCTACTGCTGGAGATCTCAGATAGACTGAATCCATATTATAAATGTAAGCCATTTCATTCTATTAAAATGCTTTGAGAACCATGATCATATCTGAGGATCTAACAAATTGTTGACTAAGAATTCTTAGTGAATCCTTCCCTCTACTCATCATACTTCCATTTTCATTATTCACTCATGGGAGCTACTAAAGGTGGAAACCAACCAAATTCTGAAGCATTGATACAACAAAAACAAATTATTAAATTTTTGACAGAGACAGGAGAAGAATGAGTTCTTCTAAATTGACGAATGACAAAATTCTTGCAATCCATTGCTTAATAATGGATAAAGTAGGATATGAGAGCTATTATAAAAAAATACAATAGTAGGGGTTGTGGCCTCTCTTGTCCCAAAGTGATCAGTGGTAAAATACACATTTTCCCCCTAAAGCCATTATTTTTTTTTCCTATGAGCCATAGGAGGTTAGAATTCAGACATTAAATATTGGATGTATGCGCCATTTGGAAATTTTGTAAAGTAAAGCTGCATCCGATTTATAGTCAAGGTGATTTATTGAGTGCTGCTTTATTACTCTATTGTTATTATTTTTTAATAAATTGAGTTGCCCATCAATTAAAACTTTTGTGACATAGATGCAGAAAAAATGTTGATTTTCTTTTTTAAAAAAATCCTTGTAAATATTTGTTGAGGTAAATATTCTTGAAATTCAGATGTGAAGGGTGTGTAATAAGCTTCACTGCTTTCTGTTTACTTTAATACACTGGACTAGAGTGAATTCAAATGTTAATTTTCCAAAGATGCCTCTGTGACTTTCTTCTTTTGCCCTCAAGTTCTATTGATGTGTTTTCTAACTATCCAAACGACCTCATTCTACTTAGAAAATGATAATTAATTTAGGTGCATCACATAACTTGTGAACAGTTCCAATGATGTTTGATCTAACTGAAAAGTGTGCACATTTCATAGTCATAATTCTGAGATCACAATTTCTCTGTACCACAAAAGGTGAACATTGAGTTTGTTTCCTTATGACTCTTGTTTCTCAAGCTTATTAAATCTCATTTGGTTGCATTTCCTGATTTATTTCTTTTGTCTGCCTGTACATGACATCTGGATACCGCTTCCTATAATATCTTGCCAAGAAATTAATAATCACAGTTATTAAGGGGAAATAATTTAAATTGAAATAGCATGTAATTAGCTACCCTAACATGCTTCTGTATCATTAAAAGTTCTATTCGATGGACAATGATTTCGATGAACAAAGCAACTGATTTAAGATAAGGATCAAATCCCTGGTATCCAATGCAATGTTTTTTTCACTACTTAAATAAAGGACAGTATGAAAGAGATGTCATGATTTACCTTGCTAGTAATAGTTCCTTTTTCTTTTTAAAGAGGAAATTCTAAAACAGTTTTGCTAATATTAATCTAGCAATTTATCTGTATCTTGCTTAGTGCCATTCAGAATTAAACAGACTACTTTGACATTTTAGTAGAGAAGAGGATTAAGCGCTAGTCTGTGTGCCAATGTGAACATCATGCCCATTTCATAGTGCACTACAATACTTTTTTCTTGATATGAGTGCAGAAAGAGGGAAGTGTCATTATTAACAACAGGAAGTTAGAACCGCTAGTAATGTTTTTAATCTTTGTTTTATTATTATCCTTTTATTATATTTATTTTATGTTTCCATATCTTTAAGTTGGTTTGGGAGGTTGTTTGCCCTGTCGTGGAAGTATTATTTTAAATTAACAACAGCAAGAACAACACATCTGTCTTTCTTGATAATTACTCTTGTTCTGAGGTTCAAATGAAACAATGGTATGATTGAATCATTTGGGGGTGTGGGGGATACATTTTTCCATCCCATTCAGGTAATAAATCTTGACCATGAATCAAAGGACAAAATTAAATAGTTGTTTTCTAGTGGCTAAAAGCTGTGCATTATGGGTTAACATTCTTTTCATTGGAGTATTAGGATGATGTACATTTTCTCTTCATCATCAGTTTTGATAGGGGTAGAACTGATGTATACTGTCTCATGCATCATAACATTCCCATATTCTTACAATATTGAATTTCTCATTACTTACAATATCTTTTGTAAAAGTAATTTGCTACCAGGCAGACAGGAAAACAGACTTCTATCAGAAGATTGCTCTCATGAAATCCTGATTTACCTTGATATAGGTAAATTGAGTTATGATCCAAATTAAAGGACTGAATGAACCATCTGTTGCCCATATCATCTTAGGCTACATCTTGGAAAAAACAGATGGTGTCATTGTAGCCTAAGGAAGGCTAAGAATGACCTTCAGACAGAGTTGTTTTTCTTCAAGCCTAGTTTAATTAAGTACTTCAGCACATAGGCTACTGCCCTGCTTGGTGTCTTCAGCACTTGTCATCGCAGTCAGATAAAGTCAGTCAACACAAAATGACAGACAGAAAGCTAGAATGAGCGCAGTGAGCAAAGCAAAGTGCATTTAACCTTTACTGAACAAGTCTAGGCAGAGCTTGACAAATTACATCAAATTCCAATGGACTTTATCCTTGGAGGGTTGGTATTTGTTGAAACTCAAGGCAAATGAATTGTTTCAGAATTGTTACAGGCATTCCTCCTGATTTGTTTTTCCAACAACATCTGCAATCCAAAAGTATCCATAAAAACGACCAAATTACATTACAAGCTCCTAGTTTTATTAAAGGTTGGACACCTGCTAGTGAAAATGCAGTTATTATTTTGAGTAGCTCCACAATTAGCATTCCTGGATTATAGCAATCAAGCAACAAAGATATGGGCTTCTGGTGAGACATCTGTCCACTTCAATCAAGAAAAGTCTATGAGGCAGTGGTGGGATTCAAATTATTTTACTACCAGTTCTCTGGGCGTGGCTTGGTGGGTGTGGCTATGCAGTCGGAAATCAGAGGTGGTATTTGTCATTCTCTGAACCAATCAAAATTATCGCTACCGGTTCTCCTGAACCTCTTGGAACTGGTTGGATACCATCTCTGCTATGAGGAAATATTGTGACATACTAGTATCCCTGGATTGAGATATGTTTGTGATACTCTAACATTCCTTGAATGGACAAAAGATTATGAAACTTTGGTTCAATGTATCCTTGGAAAGGCAAAATGTGATGATAGTTAAGGTACTTTATATCTGCATTAAGCAGACCCTGTACTGTTCCTTCTTTTCCTCTTTTTTTTAGTGCAAATGCATGGCCAAAGACAGAAAACCAATCAATAGTATGTCCCTCAAAGAAAGAGATGTAGGTGTCTTCCAATGTATCTTTTTATTTATTTATTTATTTATATATTTATTCATTCATTCATTCATTCATTCATTCAAATTCTATAGCTGCCCATCTCAATCTAATTGATCCAAATTCTGCCCATGAAAGTTACATTATTATACACAATATATTCTGCAATGTGTCTGTGTATGTATGTGTGCACAAAGGCTCACCTTACTATATCGGGGTGTGTGGGAACCAGCATCCTGAATTTTCATTAAATGAAGTTTCTAGTTCTTAAAAACTGAAAAACAGATATATCTAGCTATAGTTTCATTAGCTTGAATTTCACTCAGGGAAGATAAAATTTGTATTACAATCCTAAATTCTCAGTCCCAGCAACAACATCAGTATATACATTAATTTAATCAAACTCATGCAGCTTTACTAGCACATAAAGTTCCATGGCTCAGAGACAAAGAGCTGGAAGAATGTTGTTGTGCCAGTGGTAGGTGGTAAGAATAAGTTTACTCTTATATTCTAAATTATTCCACTGAGTAAACCTTAGTGTCTAGACTTTCTGCTTTCTGAACAATGTTTAAAATATTAAAATGCCTTATATCATTTTTATTCTTTTTCTCAGGGTCCTCCAATCCTCTATATTTTTCTTCCTGGTGTTTTTTGAATTTTCATAGTACTCTTGGTAGCTGTCCAAAAATTTTCGTCATATTCCATTTGAACAAAATGGAATAAAATCCAGCAAGCACTAGTTTGCATCTTTTATGGACTGGATCAGCTATTTCCATTTTGCCATTTCAAAAACAAAATCTTGGTAGAACATTTTCCTTCTTTTATTTATTTTTATTTTTATTAGATTTATACCCCGCCTCACTTCCCCGGTCAGGGGGAATTCGAGGTGGAACTTTCTCCCTATTCTTTGACTATGAATGCACATAGCATTTCTCTGTATGTGCTGATGTGCAGTATAGGTAGTCCTCTACTTAACAACAGTTCATTTAGTGATCATTCAAATTTACAATGACACTGAAAAAGTAACTTATGATTATTTTTCACAGTTACAGTTTTTGCATCTTCCCCATGATCATGTTATCAAAATTCAGGTGCTTGGCAACTGACCTACCAAAACTTACCAAAAACCCCTAGAACTCAGTAGCTCCAAACTATAAGGAATGGTTGCTGGAACTGGGTATGTCTGGTTTGATGAAAAGAAGAACTAGGGATGACATGATAGCAGTCTTTCAATATCTAAGAGGCTGCCAGAAAGAAGAGGGAGTCAAGCTATTCTCCAAAGCACCTGAGGGCAGGATAAGAAGCAATGGATGGAGATTAATCAAGGAGAGAAGCAACCTAGAACTAAGACATTTCCTGACAGTTAGAACAATTAATCAGTGGAACAACTTGCCTCCAGAAGTTGTAAATGCTCCAATACTCAAAGTTTTTAAGAAGAGATTGGATAACCATTTGTCTGAAATGGCATAGATAGCTAACCTTTTTGTCATCGTGTGCCGAAAATGTGCATGCCCGCACCCATAATGCAATGTGTGCATGAACCCGCACACACACGTGCGCCCATGCATCTGCAAAACCCCCATCCCCTGCGCATGCACACATGACACCCCCCCATGCCCCATTTTGGGCGTAGGCCTCCCTACAGCCTCCTGGGAGCCAAAACGAGCCATGGGGGAGCACTGCACCCTCCCTGTGCCCTGTTTTGGGCCTAGTAGGCCTCCCTGGAGCCTCCTGGGAGCAAAAACAGGCTGCAGGGAGGCCTGTAGGGTGCCCTGTTTTTGCTCCCAGGAGGCTGCAGGGAGGCCTGCAAGGAGGCCTGCCATGCGGCACCCTCCCGGCACTCCCCCCCCCCCCACACCCACACGCATGACAGAGACCCAAAAATCAGCTGGCCAATGGGAAGCATGCACACATACATGGTGAAGCTGAGCTGGGGCGATGGCTCATGTGCCCGCAGAGAGGTCTCTGCATGCCACTTATGGAACATGTGCCATAGTTTTGCCATCACGGGTATTGAGTTTCCTGCCTAAGCAGGGGGTTGGACTATAAGACCTCCAAGGTCCCCTTCAACTGTTATTCTATTCTATTCTATTCTATTCTATTCTATTCTAATCTAATCTAATCTAATCTAATCTAAAACAGAGGCTTCTAGTTGGCAATGCATGGTTGCACTTTAATGAATACTGTTAATAATGACTGGTGGTGGCTCTCTAGGAATGCCAATGCCATCCAAGAAGACTTGCTCTTCATCCAAGACTGAATTGTGTCCATTCATTAGCTAGAAAGCAAAGTTTAGCAGGTTTTTTCCCAACATTTGGGGGAGAAAACAAAAGGAAAATTCTATACTATTTGGATTTAGTTTAAGCATGTTATACGAAACTACTTTGGTGATTTTGATACAGTGATTGTAAAATGCAGTAAGCTTCCATTCTAACTTTGTTTCAATAATAATAATAATTTATTGAATTTATACCCCGCCTCTCTTCACCCGAGGGGAACTCGAGGCGGCACAACACTACA
>JANHGC010006797.1:389104-406611 GCA_027560395.1 Boaedon fuliginosus | reverse complement strand
GGAGGATAGGTGTTACCCGGGTGCACCGAGGCACACCCTTAATCACTCTCGCGGCTGCATTCTGCACCAGTTGAAGTATCCGAGTGCTCTTCAAAGGCAGCCCCATGTAGAGCGCGTTGCAGTAGTCTAACTTGATTCCACTTCCCATTTGACTGGCCACCCACCTCAAAGTCCTTGGGGATCCGCCTGTATCTCCTGCACGTCTTCACCACTTCAGCAGCAGGTAAGCACAGCTGGATGCAGGGTGCCCCCTTGGAGAAGGGGGTGTTGGAAAAGAATACCAGCTGTGGCCTCACCCTGCAGTCAGCCCCAGTGGCCTGTGGCTGCCTCCCACCCAGCTGGCTAAGTGGCCCACCTAAAACTGCTGCTCCCAATCCACAGACTTTTCACGCTGCCATGGCCTCTCCCCATATGCCAAACTGTGAGCTGCCTAAAGCAACAGTTTTCATTTAAATAGCACGCTCCACAAATGAGGAAAAGGGCCTCCCCCCTTTGTGGAGCGCACTAAGTTTAAATGAAAACTTCTGCTCTAGGCAGCTGGTGTCTCTTTTTTAATACTTAAAACAGTAATTAAGGCAAAGAAATGATGTTGAGTTGGCCACACCCACCCAGTCAATGGCCACACCCACCCAGTCAAATGGCCATCAAGCCATGCCCACCAAGCCACACCCACAGAGTAGGTAGTAAAAAAATTTGAATCCCACCACTGATGCAGATGACAGACTCAATAATTCCTCTATAGAACTGAATCAGCAGCTCTTTGGGGAGTTTGAGCTTTCTGTTGGTGCAGAAAGAACATTCTTTGTTGTGCTTTTTTTGATGATGTTTCTCCTGAAATCTACCACCATTTCTACCACCATCATTTAACCATTTCATTACCACCATTTCACCATTTTTCATTTCTCTCATCTCTCATCTCTTTCTCTCTCTCATCTCCGTTTCTCATCTCTTTCTCATCTCTCTTTCTCTTTCTCATCTCTCATCTGAGAGAGTGAGAGATACCTGTTTAAAAGAAAATAGAAAAATGGCTCTTTGAATGTTCAAGGTTTCAGGCCACTGAGTTAGGCAAACACCATGATCATTAAGTGAACCTTGTGGTCATTAAGTGAACACTGTGGTGGTTAAAAAAGTCCATTTTCCCCAATGGACACTTTTAACCAGAAACCAGAAGGAATTGTTAGAAACTGGCAAATAACATAACATAGCATAACAAAAACTTTAGTCACATGACTGTGGGATCTTGTAACTGGTCATAAGTGTGGTGTGTATATGTGTGTATATGTATGGCTGTCCAAACTCCAAAAACAGGTCAAGTAGTTCTGGGAATGTCTGTCGTAAATTAGAACACTTGCTAAGCAACTGGCCATTAAGTGAGGACCACTTGTATTTGGTTTGCCTTAAGGGTTCAGAGCTGTATGGAATCTGGTTTCCTTTTGGGGGATTGGAAAAGGTCCAGATAGAATTCTCAAAAGGATCTGAAGATGGGCTCGGTGACATCACATTTGGGGCTTCGCCTCTCCTTAGGCAAGTCATTGTAAAAGGTGTGGAGCTCCCTCCGATGTCCCAGACTAAGACTTGCCTCACCTAGGCTAGAGTTGCATTTTGGGAGTTCTGATCCAAAACCCCTTTTTCTAGTGAACCTCAGTTCAGGTTTTTTTCCAGGCCCAGTATTCTGGCCTGAGGCGGTGCTGGAACTGCCAGCCCACTCCTCTTAAGATTTAGTTCCTGGACAGGAGGCAGTTCTGAGGAGACCAAAATTACATCTTCCAGCCTCAGGTTAAAAAAAAAAATTGGAGGTTTGAAGCCTTGATGTCAGCGAGAGGGCCTGTCATCGGCATTCAGAATGGAGGGTGTGCGAGGTTTCAGTCTGGGCTGCCCCCCCCCTCGACTTGCCTCCCTTCCCCCGGTCCCCACTTGCCACCAATGCATTTCTGGCAGCCATGATCAGAGCTGAGGCACTCCGATCGCCTCTGAGGAGCGCTGGGCCATTTGGTCACCTTTTGGGCACAGGTTTCCCGCTTCAAATGCTGCCACCATTTTGGGAATGACTCAGTATTTTTTGGCTGCAGCGGACTGATCTGCCGGCTGCTCATCCCGGCCGATCTTGCACTGGGCCCTGGGGAGTCTCTAGAGGATTCCTCCTCCCCATTTCAATGCCGCTGGACCTACGCCCAGGCGGCAGGGTCCCTCAGCTATTTTTTCACCGGGCTCAAAGACAGGGATGGGCGGCGCAGCTGTCATTTTGGTGTGGCCACCAATTTGAGTAGCGTTACATCATGGAAGCCATTTTGAGCAGCTTCTGCCTCACAGCTGCCATTTTGGAAGGGATCTGCCTCATGGCCACCATTTTGAGTGAACGGCCACCATCTTGGGCATCCTTACCTCATGGCTGCCCTGGTTGGGCAGGCCTTGGCCCTTCCAGCGGCCTTCCCTGTCAGTGGCAGCTTCAGTCGCCAGAGCCGTGAGTAGGCCTGCACAGAAGACAGGCTTGGCCAAGTGTTTTCTGTC
The DNA here is from genome assembly GCA_027560395.1 of Boaedon fuliginosus. Classification (NCBI taxonomy): domain Eukaryota; kingdom Metazoa; phylum Chordata; class Lepidosauria; order Squamata; family Lamprophiidae; genus Boaedon; species Boaedon fuliginosus. Next base: position 404,103 of record JANHGC010006797.1, on the reverse strand, counting down.
AGGCCGGACGTGGTGGGGCCCTCGCCCTACAGGAGTCCAGGGATAGTCTCTCCTCGTACTCTCCTGTCCCCTCCCCCCAAGTCCCAGCAGGGTTGCTTCCTCCTGGTTAGCTGGAGGGGGGGCTGGATTATGTTGGTTGGCACCCTTCCCTAGGAAGCCAGCTAGGAGGATTAGGTAGGGTGTATGATGGGCCTAATCTTTTTTTCTCCTCTGCTTGCAGGACGATGGAGAGGAAAGCCCAGGATCCACCTCCTCCATCTGTGCCCACGATGGTTACTCCATCTCTTGAAGACCTGGACTCTAGGATCTGAACGCTTATCCTGGCTCAGATGCATGACCGCTCTCCCCGCAGAGGGAAGAGCCATGGCAAGAGGCATAATGTTTGCAAACCCAAGGGGGTACCTCCCAAGAGCCCGAGAGTCCCGCACTCCTCAGACTCCCAGGCCCCCTATGGAGTCTCGGATGACGAAACAGGGGGCATCTGGGAATCAGAAGATCCCGAACCGGAGGGATCATCCACTCCAGAGGTGGGCTTTTCAGAGGAGGATGTAGAGGAGCAGACCCCGAAGCATCCAGATCACCTTATTGACCCAGAGACCTTCAATAAGATTTATCAGCACATTGTCTCGACCTTGGGTCTTAGACAGGATGAGCTAGCCATTGTTCTATCCACCTCAGAGCAGAGTTTGATGCTGCCTTGGTGCTACCATGCAGGCCTCTGCCTTCCGGACTTCACCTGCCACCAGGATTCATGGAGGAAGTGGAGCTGGAGTGGGCACCATCAGCTGGCAAGGACACCAGAATCCAAATGGCTAAGCATTATCACCTCTCGGAGGAGCAGACTAATTTATTTCAGCTCCTCATTGTAGATGCATCTGTTGCCTCCCTGGGATGGCCATCCTTCCTGCCGGCTGATTCGGAGGGCTTCCCGAAGAACCCTCATGATCGTAGAGTGGAGGTTTCGGCACAGTGCTCCTTCAAAGCATCTTCCTTGTGTCTGAAGGCATCTGCTACAGCTTCATTATTGGCGTGGGCCGCTGTCCTCTGGTGCCAATGCTTGATGGAGACGAGAGGCCTGTCGGGGGCTGCCAGGGCTCAGCTTAGAACCATCGCTTCTATGGCAGCCTTGTCAGCGGATGCTACATTCAACGCTTTCAACCTCTCGGCCAGAGCAATGCATACCTCGGTAACCACCAGGTGAAGTACTTGGTTCAGGAATTGGGAGAGCGAGGGCCCAGCTTATAACAAACTGGTGGGCCTGCCATTTAGAGGTGGCAAGCTGTTCGGGGTTGAGCTGGAACCATACCTGGTTGATTCAAAGTGGAAGGGGAAGGTCCTGCTGGCAAAACCTAAGGCCAAGCGGCTCAGTTTCCTTTTCATAGACATTCCTTTCACCCCTTTCACCTTCAATCAGATAATAGATTTGGCTCCGGGGCCCATAAAGGCTAGCCTACCTCTTGGCAGCTGCGGGGATTCCAAAAGAAGCCCCGACAGCAGCATAAGTACTTTGCCTCCAAGGCCCTTGCCAAGGCCCAGTGATGGTGTCTCGAAGGCCCCACCAATAGGGGTATGCCTCTCTTTTTTCCTTCAGCAGTGGGAGGCTATAACCTCAGACAAATGGGCGCAGGAGACAATAAGACTGGGTAACTCTCTGGAGTTAAGGCAGATACCTCCGGGGAGGTTCATTCATGTGCGCCGGCCTTCGTGTGTGTTGAAACACCTTCGCACCCTCAACGCCATCCGTCACCTGTTGGAGATCTCGGCCATAGAGCAGGTTCCCTTCCTGCAATGTGGAGTGGGGGTTTACTCCCACTTCTTCACGGTGCCGAAGTCAGGCGAGACTCAGGCCATCCTGGACCTGAAGTGGCTCAATCGCTGGCTTCTTCAGCCCTCCTTCAAGATGAAGACCCTTGGACTCCATGAAGAAGGGAGATTTCATGGCCTCCCTGGATCTCCAAGAGGCCTATCTCCACAGTCCTTTTTTGCAGAGTCACTGGAGGTTCCTTTGCTTTGCCTATCAGGGCTCCCACTACCAGTTCAAGGCGCTCCCCTTTGGCCTGACATCGGCGCCGAGGGTATTCTCCAAGATATTGGTAGTGGTGGTTGCCTTACATCCCTACTTGGACAACATCCTCCTGAGGGCACCTTCCCTGGCTCTAGCTTTGGAGCATCTGAACCAGACTCTGCATGTACTCTCATCCCTGGGCTTCCTTGTGAATTGGGGAAAGAGTTGCCTGCTGCATGCTCAGTCTATCGTACACCTGGGGGCGACGACAGACTTGGTGAGCTTCCAGGTTTTCCTGTCTCCAGAAAGGAGGCTCAAGATCCTTGAACTGATGGAGTTGATCTTGCGGAGTCCTTGCCCGGACCTTCTGTCCCTGGCCAGCCTACTGGGGATGTTCTGTTCTACCCATGGGATCATTCCATGGGCCAGGTACAGGACCAAAGCCCTGCAGGTCCTTCTCCTCCCTTATCAGGAGCTGACTGTAGCTCACAAACGCCTGCCCCTGGTCTTGGATTTGAACTCCAGGGAGGACCTTGTTTGGTGGTCGCTCCCTCAGACACTTCTCTGAGGGTCACCCATCTGCATGGAGGAGCATCTGGCAGTCCATACCAATGCCAGTCTGTTGGGCTGGGGGGCACAGTCGGGCAACTCGGCAGTGCAGGGTCTTTGGAGCCAGTCAGAGGCTCACCAGAGCATCAACTACCTGGAGTTGAAGGCAGTGTTTCTGGCCCTGCAGCGGTTGGGGCCCTTGGTGCAGGGGAAGGATCTGGTAATTTATACAGACAATATATGCACCAAGGCCCACCTCAATCACCAGGGGGGCACCAAATCCAAGAAACTCCAGGATCTGGCGAGGTCTTTTTTTCTTTGGGCAGAAGCCAACATTTGTTCCCTCAGGGTGGAGTACATTCTGGGCAAGGACAACACAGCCATGGACTGGTTGAGCAGGGAATGGATGGATGGGGTGGAGTGGAGGCTATATCCAGAGGTCTTTGAGGACATCAACAAGATGATGGGACCCATGGTGTTGGACCTCTTTGCATGCCACCTGAATGCACAGCTGCCCAGTTTCTTCAGCTGAGGTCTGTGTCCCGGGTCGGAAGGGTTGGACGCTCTACATCGGCCTTGGCCTCAAGGACTTCTGTACACCTTTCCGCCAACAAAACTCATACCCCACATGGTAACAAAACTCAGGCGGGCAAAGGCCGAGGTCGTACTAATCACCCCCTTCTGGCCACGCAGGCCCTGGTTTGCAGACCTCAGGGAGCTGGACCTCTTCCCTCCTCTGGATCTGCCTGTCCATCCAGACCTGCTCTCCCAGGGTCCAATCCTGCACACCCAGCTCGACCACCTCCACTTGGCAGCGTGGAGGTTGAGCGGCGGCGACTGATGGGGCTTGGCTCAGGTGGTTCATACCCTGCTTGTGAGCAGAAAGGGGTCGACGAATAGAGTTTATGATGCTACCTGGTGGGTGCTGGGCCAGTGGTGTTCTGGCCAGGGACTGGATCCAGGAAGGTTAAAGGTGGGCGGCCTCCTCAGTTTTTTGCAGGAGGGCCTGGACAAGGGGCTGAGTACCTCCACCTTGAACTGTTTGCATTTTCCGCAACTCTGGGGTATCCTAGGGGTACTAACTTGACCAAACATCCCCATATTAAAAAGTTCTTCAGGGGAGTGGCCCTTCTGAACCCCCCTCCGATGCCTAGAGTTCCTTCTTGGGATCTAGTGTCAGTGTTGCAGGCTCTGGCCAGGCCCCCATTCAAGCCACTAGCCACTTGTCCCCTGAGGGAATTGACTCTGAAGGTGGCCTTCCTGGTGGCCATCATGTCGGCCAGGAGGGTGTCAGAGCTGGCAGCTCCCTCCATGGCTCCACACCTGGTGTCAAATCATTTTGACCGCATGGTGCTTAGAACAGATCCGGCCTTCATCCTGAAGGTTAATTCCCCTTTTCACCTGGAGGTGGAGATCATACTTCCATCCTTCTATCCCCAACCATTAAATGAACAGGATAGAGACTGGCACTCTCTGGATGCCAAGAGGGCCTTCTTTCTTTATCTTGATAGAACTGCGGACTTTAGGAGATCCGAGTCCTTATTTATCCTATATCAGTCTACGAGAAAGGGAAAAAAGGCCTCCCCTTGTACTATTGCTAAATGGATAAGGGAGGCCATTGTGAAGGCTTATGAGTGCCAAGGGCTCATTCCACCACAGGGGATATTGGCTCACTCCATGAGGGGAGCAGCGACTTTTGCAGCATCCAGGTCAGTGCCTTCTCTGGAGCAGGTATGCAGGGTGGCTACTTGGAGCATGCCACACACCTTCATCAAGCATTACTGCATTGACGCCTTCACTGCCAGGGACTCTGCATTTGGAAGGGGAGTTCTGCAGTCAGCTACCAGTTCAGCTCAGTCAGCCCGCCCATGAGATTGCTTGGGTATTGACACTCAAATGTGACTTCACCGAGCCCATATTCGGATCCTCTGGAGAATGGTTAGTTGGTACACTTACTGTGAACGGCCATTCTCAGAGGATCCAAGATGGGCTCAGTGCCCTGCCCTACCTGACTTTGGAATTGGTAGGGGACTGTTTCATCATGCTGGACCGCTGTATATATTGGTAGCTGGCATTTTCTATTCTTCATGGGTATGGATCAGGAGAGGGTGGTTGTTCCTTATGTTCCATTAATCTTAGTTGTGTAGCATATTTTGTTACAGCTAGATGGAGTCTGGGACATCGGAGGGAGCTCCACCCCTTTTACAATGACTTGCCTAAGGAGGGGCGGAGTCCCAAATATGACATCACCATCGCACTCATTTCACATGCTAGCATAGTTATGCTCAAAATCCTACAAGCTAGGTTCCAGCAGTATATTGACTAAGAACTTCCAGAAGTATAGGCAGGATTTCGAAGAGGCAGAGAAACTAGAGATCAAATTGCCAACATACGCTGGATCATGGAGAAAGCTAGGGAGTTTCAGAAAAACATCTACTTCTGCTTCATTGACTATACTATAGCCTTTGATTATGTGGAGTACAACACATTGTGGCAAGTTCTTAAAGAGATGGGAGTACTAGACCATCATATTTATCTCTTGAGAAACCTATAACTGGGTCAAGAAGCAACAGTGAGAACTGGACACGGAATCACTGATTGGTTCAAAATGGAGATAGGAGTTTGGCAAAGCTGTATACTGTCATCTTGCCTATTTAACTTATAGGCAGAGGACATCATGAGAAAAGTGGGGCTAGATAAATCACAAGTTGGAATTAAGATTGCAGGGAGAAATATCAACAACTTCAGATATGCAGATGATAGCACTCTAATGGCAGAAAGTGAAGAGGAACGAAAGAGCCTCTTGATGCAGGTGAAGGAGGAGAGTGCAAAAGTTGGCTTGAAACTCAACATTAAGAAAACTAAGATCATGTTATCTGGCCCTCTCAATTCCTGGCAAATAGATGGGGAAGAAATGGAGGTAGTGACAGAGTTTATTTTCCTGGGCTCCAAGATCATTGCAGATGGGGACTGCTGCCAAGAAATTAAAAGATGCTTGCTCCTGGGGAGGAAAGCTATGGCAAATCTAGATAGCATACTAAAAAGCAGAGACATCATCCTTCCAACAAAAGTGTGTATAGTCAAGGCTTATGGTTTTCCCAGTTGCAATGTATGGCTGTGAAAGTTGGACCATAAGGAAAGCTGAGTGTCAAGAATTGAGGCTTTTGAACTATGGTGCTGGAGGAGACTCTTGTGAATCCCTTGGACTACAAGGCGATCAAACCAGTCAGTCCTAGAGATCAACCCTGGCTGCTCTTTAGAAGGCCAGATCCTGAAGATGAAACTCAAATATTTTGGCCACCTCATGAGAAGGAAGAACTCACTGGAGAATTGCCTGATGCTGGGAGCGATTGAGGGCAAAAGAAGGGTATGACAGAGAATGAGGTGGCTGGGTGAAGTCACTGAAGGAGTCGGTGTGAGCTTAAATAGACTCTGGGGGAAGGTAGAGGACAGGAAGGCCTGGAGGAACGTTGTCCAGGGGGTTGCGATGAGTTGGGCACAACTTCGCAACTAACAACAACTACTACTACTACTGGTAGGAAGGTACATACTATAAATCCCTCAAAATTATGCATACTTGATTTTGTTAGGGGGCAGAATTATTATACCTTCCAATGAAAACCATCCCAGATGGATTGAAATACAGCATTGCAGCCGGTATTTTCACAAGAGATATACTGAGCTCCATAAACCTTCTAGAATTCTCCTGGGTGTTTAACTCTCTTCAGCACTTTTAAAATATGCATTTTAATGAAACCTATCTTTTGACCACTGGCATTTAGTCATGAGGATACATAAAAGAAAGGCTAATCATATTAATTTAAATGTAGCCAAAGAGTAGCAAGCAGATAAAAGAGTGATCTTATTTGAAGCTACTACATTGCTCATACACTAAGTCTATAGCCTAGGGGGGAAATACGCTTCCTTTCTTTAAAAGATGTGAAGAAAAAGGACAGAAGTGGATTCAGCAGCAATGGGTTATTTAATGTAAAATGCAGAAAGAGAGTATAATGGGATTTTATACTAACCTCCTCAAAGAATCTTCACAAACCATATCAGGTAGACTTTTCTGTTTCAAATTTTCTTCAGCTATTATTTATAATCTAGAACATTTGGCTTTAAAAGGATTTGGGACTTTGATAAGGACATTTGTTGGAAAGGAATGATGGTCAAGCAGCAGAGAATAACTTAGTTTCAGGAACAGTTGAACCATAGGCATTTATGGAATTGATAAACCATTCCTGGGCCCTCAATCAATCAAAACATATAATTCTATTGTATTTCTCATCTCTCACTTTCATCACATGCCTTCCATTCTAGAAAATTAAATACCCAGTGTGCAAAGTCTTATACAGGAAGGCATTGGAAGCATATTTCTCTTTTCAGGCAAAAAGATATATAATTCTGGAAGGCATCAGTTGTCTCCAAAAAGGAACATCCAGTATCCATTTTTGGAAGAAAAAGATGGATGTATGCTTCAAACCAATTTGTGCTACTTTTTCCTATTTTGTTGGACAGAAGCTCAGAATCATTGAATATCAATAAAGGAGAATGATGATTCAGCCACTTAGTTACAACATTGCTCTAGTCCTTTTGCAGCATTGAAATATCAGTCAGTGAAATGAAGGACTTTGTACAGATTCTGAGCAATAAAATTAAAAGAGGAACAGATTGGTTATAAAATGCTATTATAAGCCATATATTTCAAGAGAATGAAATCCTTCAAAGCCATTTTGACTTCAATATTTGGAGCAAAATTAGGGAGTATTTAGGAAGATATATAATCTACAGCAAAATCAGCTAGCTAGTAGAATCTAGTGTCTTTGAATATAAGACATTAAACTTTAAATTTTCCAGGCTTAGTAGGCTGGGGAAATAGAATGAAATTATGTTAAAGCATGTATCAAATATTATGGTTTGGATCCAGACTTAAGCATGATTAAAGAAAACCTTACTGAAATTACTTAGTTATGATTAAATGAAACCATAGTTCAGGTAATTCAAAGAGGTCTGTTCAAAGTATAACCAGGTCTGAATACAACCAAAAGAGCAAGAGAAAATAAATATATCTTTCATAACAATTAGTTCTTGCTCAAAAGTAGAGTTCTTATAAGCTGTTACTTTTTAATCAGCATTAATACCTTAGCATCATTTATGTATTATAAAAGAGAAGAATTGAGAAAAAAAGTGTTTCCTTTTGTAATAACTCACAAGTCTTTTTCTCATAGGCTTTTATCTATAGTCACTCTGTTAATTAATTGTTGATCTGATTATCAACACAGTTGTACCTATTCTCTAAGTTGATTGGAAAAGCCAGATGTGTTGGATCACAAAACTCTGTATTTCCTCAAAAAAAATATTAAAAGAAGGGGGAGAAACAAAAACATGGTGCAATGAGACAGAGAACAGACAATGAAGGGTTAAGTATTAAAAGGACAATGCAGAGGGAGGAGGAAGAGCAGCTTTGCCTTCCAGATCAGGTTTCAAACAAGACAAAGCAGCTCCCTCTGCATCGCCCTTTTAACACTTAACCCTTCATTGTCTATTCTCCATCTCACTGTACCAAGCTCTTGTTTCTTCGCCTTCCTTTTAAAACATTTTTTCACAAGGAAATATAAAAACTGCAAAGCACAAACTGTGACTCGTTATCCTCTTTTGAGTTAAAGAGGCCATGCACAAACAAGAAGGCAGGGCTGTCATCTGTAAATGTAAATGATCACATAACTTTTGTAAAATTCTTAGCTTCGAATCATTGTTGTACATAGCTTTTGGGAGGTCTGTTTTAACTTTGAATGGTCACTAAATGATTCAACGTACTTGAAGGATTACCTGTATTTTCTTTATGTTGCCGCCTTGAGTTCCCCTGAAATGGGTGAAGAGAGGCGGGATATAAATCTAACAAATAAATAAATAAATAAATAAATAAATAAATGTTGCATCCAAGATATTCAATACTGCATGGAATTACAGCAATGGATCCAAAGCCAGAGAACATGGAACAGTGGTGCTTCAGCAATGTTAAGTTTCCTAGAACTGTATACAAGTGTCATTTTGACACATCAGGCTATGGGCTCAAAAATTTACAAGCAGGGGTGGATTTCAGTAGGTTCAGGCCGGTTCGGGCAAACTGGATGCTAACTTCACATCAGGTTCGCCAAACCAGTACTTAGAATGACTGACTGGCCTCATCCACCCTGCCCCTCCCTCCCAGGAGTCTCCATGCGGATGCCATGTAAGTGTAGGCCATGTGTGGAGGCTCTGGGAGAACTGCTTTTGTTCTCCCCAGGCTCCAGGGCTTCCTGGAGCCTGGGGAGGGTGAAAACCAAGCCTTCCGGGAGACATGGAAGGCCCAAAACAGGCCTAATTTTGGCCTTTGGGGGACTGCGGGGGCCAGGGGAGGCCATTCTCGCCTTCCCCAGCCTGCAGGGAAGGCCCTGGGGCTCGGGGTAGGCAAAAACTGGGCTTCCCGGAAGCCGTAGAAGGCCCATAATCGTCTATTTCCCAAAGCCATTTTTGCCTTCCCCAGATTCCAGGGAAGCCATGGTGCAGGAGGCCAACTAGGCCATACCCACCATGCCCATGCCCACCCAGTAACCAGGTAGAGAACTGGTAGGTGGAATTTTTGAAACCCATCCCTGCTTACAACCTAAAGCATTTATAGTGGTTATCTGTCTTGGGCCAGTTTATTTGCTATTCTAGTTCAAGCACAGTATAGACTTTAGTATAGACTTTAAGGAGAGAGGAAAGATCATTACCAAGATAACAAAAATAAACATGTGGCTTAAGACCAAAAATAAGAGATTTTACAAAAATACCCAAGATGGGCACATACCCCAATTCATATGAAAATAAAGAGGGAGGATATAAAGCAGTTCAGACATGCAAGATTCTGATTCTATAATCATTTTAACAAAAGTAGTTTTAGGCACACACAGCATTTGCTTCTTGATCTGGTTGGTCTTAGAGATTAACTAGCATACTAATTGCTGCTTGTTGTAGTTCCAACCCTTTACCCATCAATACATTAAGTATTTCTCATGTGGAGCAAAAGTGAATCAGGTCAGAACAACCACAACATCACATTCCCATCCGATTAAAATATATAAATGCATATTGAGTATTCAAATTCAATAGAGGTTACCAATTTTCATTTTCCATCAGTTATCAACAAAAAGGTTATGTCTTCAGAGTTATTGTTATCCATACTTTATAGTGGGAAGAAATCTCACTTAGCTTTATTTTAAAGAATCTCCTCTAAATCATTTTGTGTGCTTGTTATGATGAATGCTTCACTTATTTCAAGGTGAAATATACACAGTGCTGCCAATGATCACATGCCATGAAACAGGAAAATTCTATCTCAGGAGGGTTTTTAAATTTTCCCCATATATGCATAATTGAATGCACTGATGGTAAAATCCTGTTTAAAGCAAAGGCTGGAAGAAATAGATTAATAATTCTGGTATATCCATTACAGTACACTTGTCTGCTTGGAAAAGATAGGAAGACAATCCCACAAAGGGCAGAAAATTAGATGGAAAAGACAGTTTTTGTCTTAGTAAAATAGGAATCACTATTTAAAGAAAATGATTTTATTACAGTTGCTATAGCAATCAAAGACATTTGATAAAAACTAAAAAATTAAGACTGCAAGCAGACAAAAGAGCTGAAGGAATTGGAAAATACCTTCCTAAGTATATATGCATACAACTATTTTAATATATGAGCTGTTCAAAGCCAGGTTATGGATTCTTGAGAACATTTTTCTTATAAAATTATTCTACTCCGTATGGAGACCGTCTGGATCAGACAACTAGATTTGATGAATTATCATGACATGATGCTGGAGTGTTGCTTATCAATATGAATAGTGAGAAGAGAAATCCTAAACCCAATTTTTCACTCCATCAGAGTTCTTCTTGAAGGACGCTCCTGGGGACTTTCCATGCCTTTTTCTTCTCTGGCCAGCAACAAGAAGGAGCTTTCATAGGTAGGATTTGAATAACTGAGGGAACTAATATGCAAAGCTTTGGTTGTTAAAGCAAAGCATTTAAAATATACTGATCATTTCATGGAGTTGTTGTGTGGTAGTCACTAAGTTTGAAGCGACTATAAGTATAGTCCTATGTCTATTTGTTTATGTCACAGCCATGTCAAACATCAAAACAAACCTGCTAAAGGTCACTTTTGATTCAAATAGACCTCTTTATTTGGAAATCAGTCTCACTAAATCCTATGCCTAAAGAGGTATAGGGCTGTTGCCTTTGGACCAAAAATGGATCCAGTTGTAGTAGAAGCCTCTTGCTTTGTTGGTGTTGATCTCCAGGTATGACTGCTGCCATTTGGACTGCCCGCTTATCCCAGGGAGGGTAGTTGCAAGTGTTGGGAGGTAGATTTTAGTAGATGAAGGCAAAGATGATAACACAAAATTTGGAGAAGTATTGGGGGTATGACAATACGTATGCCAATATGGTAAATAAGATTGCGTAGCCATTGCAGGATGGAATTGGTCGGCCTCTCAAAAAGGATTTCCAGTGAAAATTAAGGCACAGTTTTTTTCCAGCGGAGGCTGATTCTCCACACCTGCCAAGAGTCAATGTCTTAAGCTTCTCTGTTATACCTTATTTATTTATCTATTAAACAAATTAAAAGGCCACCCAACTCACATACAGATTACTCTGGATGGCTTAAAACATTCATCTGGATTGTCATTAAAGAATATTTGGAAGGTTTCATCACATTAAATACATTTCTGTATTCAGTTTTGATGCAGGAATTGATTTAAATGATTTTGAGGTCTGGTTGATTGACAGGTTGCAAGTTCATAAGAATCTACCCAGGCTTTAAAATTAGTCACTGAAAATCAGGTTGTATGATTACCATTAAAGTTTGTTAAATTAGTTTGTTAAATTAGTAATCACAGGAACTGTTCTGTGGTGGTGCCCATATTTATGGAATCTCTTTCAGTCAGAGGCACATTTTTATCCCTCCTTTGCCATTATGCAAACTTTAAAAGCCTTCACTTTAATGCATTTTATTGAAATGATAAAATGGATTTCAAAATCATTTTGTTATCTTTTAATCTGTAATCAAATGGTTACACAACCCCTGGGATCAGCAATGGGAAGAACTACAATGTCCCAATCTCACGTGTCATTTTAATTCCTGAAAACTTTAATTATAAATGTTTTTAATAAAAAAATTAAAATAATTTGCCACAGATTATTTTGTTCTTACTGTTTCTGAGAAAATGAACTGTAGAAAATTAGAATCACCCAAAAGAGGTTGCAAAGATAAAAGGGTAAAAATTTAACATAAGAACAGAAAACAATGAAACACCGTTTTAAAAATATATGAAAGATAATCTAAAAATATTTTGAAGCATCATTGTCACCCATTTAGGATTTTAGAGGCTACCAAGCTCTTTCAACTAAACTGTGAAAACTTCGCATTCTTACCTACCTGCCATACAGAGAATTTATTCACAGCACGTTTAACAGTGCTTGCAATCTCCTAGCATAAAAGAAACATGTTGGTGGGTGGGGAAAAGCCACAGGAACTTTCCAGACAGGCATGCATAACTTTTCTATATTTACAGGTATACCCAAAACATCAATTGCCTTAACTTAAACAATGTATACAGTTCCATTCAGACAATATCAAATGGGGATATTACCTTATTTATTTTGCTTCTTTCCTTCCTGATACATATGTTTTCTGCCTTCTTATTTCTGGTCCCACTTCTGTCCTAGGCAGGAAAATGAGAGGAGAGAAAATAACTTTTTTCTAGGTGTCTTGGATTCCAGTAATTTTGCCTAACTTTCCTGACCTCAAATCAGTTCTCAAAACACTGGGGTCCTTTCCACTAGCTCGGAGATTGCTCCCTCTCTCTCAGGACCTGTTTGTCTCTACTGGGTCTCCAACTGCAGACTCCTCCTCCTACCACCAGCCCATGCCATATAAACACAACTCCAGGAATGCCCATTGCCCTCCTTGTCCATCATATAATGCTTCAGCTCTTGTATCTTTCCAGCAAAAAGGCAGCCATGCCTGCATCCCTTAATCAGACAGGAAGGTTTGCAATATCTACATAACAATGAGTCTGATTTTGGCCCATACAAAAGCCACTTGGCACTATCGCAAGTCCCTTAGGCCAATTCACCTGGCCATAGCAATGCCCAATCATGGCTTTTGGAGGGGGAGGGAGGGAGGGAGGGGGGAGGGAGAAATTTGTTTATTCATTTTCTCATGACTCTGGGCAGATAACAACAATTTTTAAAAAACATGAAAAAAGCAACTAAAAATACTAAATAAGTAGACATCTGGCAGCTGAGATAACAACAACGCAAACATCAATATACAGTACATGCAATACAAATATTTCAATAAATTAAATGCACTGCCTCCAACAGGTACTCTGATCCCCAACCCCAGGAAGGTAGCCATGTCTTTAGGTCTTGCAAAAGGCTAAGAGGGTTGGGGCCAATTTGATCTCTAAAAGAGGGATGATGTTCCACAGGGACATGTATGCAAGCATACATCAATATGCGTGAATGAAAGTTTATGAAATGGTCTTGAAACTTAATCATAAAAGAGAAAATATATAGGCCATAGCACCAAAGAAGGTTGGGTCCTCATGAATTTGCACTGTGTCCGAAGGGAATGGGATTCCAATTAAAATAGTTTTCCTACAGCCTTGGGTTAATTAATTGAAAACCTTCTGGTTTTAGCTCTGCAAGAAAAGACAGCAAATGCTGCCCCGTTTTATCCCCCTTCTTAAAAGGGCTCTCCCAGTTGTCTTCTTTTCTGTGTTAATAATACAGATATAAGTGTGCGCCGAGGGTAATAAACAAAGCCTTGTTACTGCACGCTATGCCAGGATCTCCACATTGAGTGTGAGTATTTGTGTGTGTGCAGGGGGTGGGGGTTGTTAAAATCTCCAGAGAAAATATATAACTCTCTTAAATACAGTAGCTCTTAACCATGGGAAACATGATGCGTATATATGTCTTCTGATAATTATCCTCCCTGCAAAACAGCACAGCTCTATGGAACTATGAATGTTTCAGGGCATACGGTTACCTTGTGGAAATACCTATATAGGAGTCAAAAGCTGCTGGCAGGGATTAAAAATGATCAAATGAGAAAGCAAAATGTCTATTATTTGTGCATGATGCACCTCCATTCCTCTCTGTGTAGAACTTCCACTTGAAATATGCCTAATTCACCTGATTATAATTATTTTGGCTTCTCAACCAGTGTAATTTATGGGCGAGTTTAATGGAGAGGGGGAACTGTTATCTGCTGCAATTCAACAATTTCCTTGCTTATAAAATGATTGAACTTATAAAATAATAGGTGTGCTGGATTCTACGCTAACCAAATCACCAATGAGTTAAGTCAGGGGCAAGTTTTTACATTTGTATAATTTTACAATCAATGGCCAGTAGCACGTGTCTGTATTCTGTTGGGACAGAAGAGAGTATGGAAATGAAAATTCACACTTACGTAGATTCATTATTTTAACAAATTAAGAGGTTTCTTTATCAATTTCATTGGACAGAGCAAGATGCAGCTGATCTTACCAATTACTCAGAGGAAGGAATAATATGGAATGTAGAAACCAAATCACCAGTTTGTGATTTAGTAAACAAAAGCAATACTCAGAGAATTGTTTCTTCCAGTGTATTTATAGCATGAGTCCATATTAAAGTGACTACAATTGCAATTCCTAACAATGAATAAATTGGAAATAGTAGGAGTTTCTCTAGCATTAGTGAATTAAAATATACTTTTATTCCTGAAGAATAAAATGTGTTTTCAACATTAGTGAGAGCTATATGTGTTCAGGGAGAGGGGAAAAATCACTTCCAACATTATACAGTAGTTTTATTTTTCAGAAATGCCAGTAGAATCAGCAACCCTTGTAAGTAAAATAGCAACATGTAGACAGGAAGGTTGAATGGTAAGCCATGGCAACTTGAGTGGACTACAGTTTATCAGCTAACAAAATAACGAAGTTGGAAGGAACCTTGGAAGTCTTCTAATTCAGCTCCTTGCTGAACCTGGAGACCCTATACTATTTCAGTCAAATGGCTGTCCAGTCTCTTCTTAAAAGCCTTGAGTGATGGAGCACCCACAATTTCTGAAGGCAAACTGTTCCATTGGTTAATCGTCCTCACTGTTAGGAAATTCTAGGTTGCTTCTCTCATTGATTAGTTTCCATCCATTGTTTCTTGTCTTGCCTTCTGTGCTTTTGAAAATAGGTTGACCCCCTCTTCTTTGGGACAGCCCCTCAAATATTGGAACATTGCTATCATGCCATGACTAGTCCATCTTTTCACTAGACTAGCCATATCAGACTAACTGTCCAACTTCAACTGTACTACATATGTTTTAGTCTGAAGTTGATGGGTCGTCCAGCAGGAACTCAGTAAATAAATCT